>PVJS01057654.1:0-11996 GCA_004027185.1 Glis glis | reverse complement strand
TCAGCAGTTCCTAAACTTGGGTCAGATCAGAATCACCCAGGGAGCTTCTTACTCTAGATTCCAAAGGCCACACCTCCAAAACCTTCCAGGAATCTCTTTGGGTAGATCTCTGGGTTGTTGTTGGGGTTTTATTTTGTTCTGTTTTTGTGGGACTGGGGATTGAACCCAGGGGCATTCTACCTCCAAGCTACATCCCCAGCCCTTTATATTTTTTGTCCTGAAACTGGCTCTGTATTTCTTAGAAGTTTCCCTTCTAGAGCCAGGCATGGTGTCACACTCCTGTAATCCTAGTACATGGGAGGCTGAGACAGGAGGATTGTAGGTTCAAGGCCAGCCTCAGCAACTCAGTGAGGCCCTCAGCAACTTAGACCCTATTACAAAATAAAAAATAAAATAGGGCTGAGGGTGTAGCTCAGAAGCAGAATACCCCTGTGTTCAATCCCCAGCACCACACACACACATATAAAAGTTTCCCTTCTAGATCCTAGATGTCAGTCAGGCTTAGAGACCACTTTTTTTTTTTTTTTTTTTTAGGTACTGGGGATTGAACCCAGGGGCATTCTACCTCTGAGCTTCACCCCCAGCCCTATTTTTTATTCTTTATTTGGAAACAGGGTCTCACTAAGTTGTGGAAGGGCCTCACTAAGTAGCTGAGGCTGGCGGTGAACCTGTGAGCCTTCTGTCTCAGCCTCCCAAGTACTGGGATTACAAGCGTGTGCCACCATGCCCAGCTGAGACAACTGTTTTGCTACCATTTCATAGAAAGTATTATTACAAAGGCTAGTGAATAAACTAAAAATAAGGTTCTTTTATTAAAAAATAGCCTTTCCATGTGAAATGGAAAAATGACTAGAACCATTATGATATCTAGATACATAGGTATTAAAAGTTTTGTTATATTTATAAGCCCAATTGCCTCCTAGATCGTTGTATAAAACAATAACAATCAAAAAGGAATACACAGCCATTTCTTTGTCTTATACTTTTAATGGTGCAATGTAATTATACATTATAGTGAGATTCAAAGTTACACAAACATTCATGTACACATTACTTGATATATTTCTCTTTGTATACCCCCTACCCCACTCCTCCTACCCCCTTCCCCATATATATTAGTGAGAGTGGTAGTAGTGAAACCCTTTTTTCTTTTTGTGGTGTTGGGGATGGAACCCAGAGGCATTCTACCTTCCAGCTACACCCCCAGGCCGATTTTATTTCTTATTTGGAAATAGAGACTTGCTAGGTTGCTGAGGGCCTCGCTGAGTTGCCGAGGCTGGCTTTGAACCTGTGATCTTGCTGTCTCAGCCTCCCAAGTACTGGGATTATAGGCGGGCACCATTCATGATTTAAAAAAAAAAACTCACAATGCTCACCTAACTAGGAAGAAAAGAAGAACCTCCTCAACTTGGCAAAGAACATCACTTTTGCAGAGAACAACTGAAACTTCGTACCTAGCGGTGAGAAACTAGATGCTTTCCCCCTAAAATCAGGAAAAAGGCAAGATGTGCCCGTTACCACTCCTAGTCAACATCATATTGAACATCCTCACTAGCGCAAAAAAGATAAGAAAAGGAAATGAAAGATGTAAAGACTAGAATGAAAATAAACAAAACAAACTGTCTTTATTCACAGATGACATTGCCTATATAGAAAACCCTAAACAAATAACAAAATCAACATTAAAACCAACAAACCCCATCTAGAACTAATCGGCAAGTATAGCTTGGATGCAGAACATAAAATTATCATGATATGAGACTATAATGTGCCAATAAAATAATAAAAAAGAATATAAAATTAGTATATAAAAGTCCATGGCTGTGAGCATGGTGGCGCACGCTTACAACTCCAGTACTTGGCAGGCTGAGACAGGAGGATCGCAGGTTCGCCACCAGCCTCAGCAACTTGTAAGGCCCTCTGCATCTTAGTGAGACCCTGTTTCAAAATAAAGAATAAAGTAGGGCTGGGGGTGTAGCTCAGAGGTAGAATGCCCCTGGGTTCCATCCCTAGTACCACACACACACACACACACACACAAAAGTCCATGGCTTTCTTATAATAGCAATGAACAATTGGAAATTGGAATTTGAAAATTTAAACAATTCCATTTACATTACCAAACACAGAAAGCAGAGAAATACTTAGGTATAAGTCAGTATGAACTTATATTTAGCCTAATATAGGCACAGATGGTTATAAAGAGAAACATTTATAGATATGTGTATATACATGAGTTAGTACACACATATATCTTACCCTTCTCTATCAGTTGAGAGAAACAGACACGTAGCAATGAGCACAACTAGAAACCCAATCTTTTTTATGTCAACAGGAAGCTGAGATTTTATGAACAAAGATATTCAAACAGATAATAACAATAAAGTTATGTATGCAGGAAACAATAAGTGATTAATTCTGCCTGGGAGCATTAAGGGGTCCTTATGGAGAAAGTTACATTAAACTTAGAGACTGAGTCATAGGTCGAGGAGTGGCCCAATGCCACTGAGATTCACATTCAGGAGAAGGACTGTGCTGCGTGTCATACACAAATACATGGTAGAACACGGCCAGCTTAGACATTCAGAGGACTTAAGTTTCTAATACCATTAGAAATAAAAACCATTAGATTCTGGTTTCTAATACCATCTCCCAATAAAAGGAACAGTGCTCCTTGGAGAAATGACTGATTCTAAGATTGAGGCAGGAAATATACTAGATGAAGCCTTTTGCAATGAAGAAGGCAAGAAAGTGCTCAAGAAAAAAAAAAAACTCTTAACAATAAGGGTATGTTAAATAGACACAGGAGCCAACCGAGAACTCCCAATGATTATAGTGGAATAATGAGCAACAAAATAAAATAATATGGGATTATAACCCAAAATGAAAAATAAATATTTATGATGCCATATTGACATAAAGTGACTGAATAAAATAAATGGAGAGAATAGACAAAACAGAATTATTACCAATTATTTACATAGATACTCTGCCCTCAAAGGGGTGGAGCATAACTCATCATTTATTATGTGTGGGTTTGTACTTACGAAGTTGTTTCTAAAGAGTTTAGTATGGAAAAGGAGAGAAAAAAGCAACTTTACAGTAGAGAAATCTGACAAACACTACTTCGTTTGGGTTACTAAGGTCAACATCAACAATGAGAAGGCATGTGTGTAGCCTGTGCCCTTGATATGTAATGAGATGGGAATGACAATTTACATCTGCACTTCTCCTCCAAACTCACATACCGCCTCTAATCGGAGAAAAATAGCAGAGAAATGCCAATTGAGAGATGTTTTGGACAATCCCCACCAGCACTCTTTAAAACTGTGAAGGTCATCAAAAACAAAGAAAGCTTGAGAGATTGTCACAGCCAAGAGGAGGCTAAGGAGATATGACAACGAAATGTAAAGTCATGTCTTGGGTTAGATCTTGGAACAGAAAAAATACAGTAGACAAAAATGAAGGAAATCCGAATAAAGCATGGTCTTCAGTTCTAACAACATATCAATATTGTCTCTTAATTGTAACAAATGTACCATACTAATGTATGATGTTAATAATAGGAAAATTTGATGCAAGGCATATTGGTCCCCATCTTATCCACAGGCAATACATTCCAAGATCCCAGTGTATGCCTGGAACTGTGGATAATACTGAACCCTATATATACTAAGGTTTTCTCTATACATACATATGAGAAAGCTTATTTATTATTTATTTGGTACTGGGATGGAACCCAGGGGCATTCTACCTTCGAGCCATACCCCCAGCCCAAATATTCTTTTATTTTGAAACAGGGTCTCATTAAGTTTCAGAGGACCTCACTAAGTTGCTGAGGCTGGCTGCAAACCATGATCCTCCTAGCTCAGCCTCCCAAGTACTGGGATTACAAGTGTGTGCCACCACGTCCAGCTCTAAAGCTAATTTATAAAGTAGGCAATTAAGAGATTCACAATAACTAACAATGAAATAGGATACTTGGAGCAACATATTATAATGAAAATTATTTAACTTATGAGTTATTTCTGGAATATTCCATCTAATATTTTCAGATACAGTTAACCACAGGTTACTGGTCACAGAAAGCAAAACTGCCAGGTAAGAGGGAATACTATTTATGGGAACTCTGTACTATATTCACAATTTTTCTGTAGGTCTAAAACTATTCTAAAGTTAAAAGTTCATTTTAAAGACATTTAAGTAGCTCAAATGTTTTTTTCATACACTCCAATGAATCCCTCTTATAGATCAGCTGGATTGCACACACACTGCCTCGAGCCCGCTGGTTTATTAGAGTTCCTTGCCTGCTCTAAATACAGGTTATTGGCACCTCCTTGCAGGAAGCACCTTGACCTATTCATGCTGACACAAATGGACTCCTCAGTTGCCTCTTAATAAGCTAGCCTGGAGCAAACTTCTCTGCCTGGAAGGAGCCTGGCTGGTCCGCATGAACCTTTTTGTTTAGACAGAAGAGACACCACACTAACAAGTCAGGCTAAGATGAAGGAGTACGGAGGCCAGTCTCCACCCTCCCAATTCTCTCTCTCTCTCTTTCTTTCTTTGAACCTAGGGGCATTCTACCTCTGAGTTACACTTTCAACTCTCTTTTTTATTTTGAAACAGGTCTCCCTAGGTTGCTGAGAGTCTTGCTAAGTTGCTGAGGTTGTCCTTGAACCTGCGATCTTCCTGTCTCAGCCTCGCAAGTACTGGGGTTATAGACAGGCACCACCACACCTGGCCGGCCTCCCATTTCTTTACTGTTCACCACCTTCCATGGAATTTTCCCTGAAACTGTGAGCCTGAGTACTCTTAACCACTCCACTGTTCCATCCCTAAACTCCTGTTCTCAAGAAAAGCCAGGATGATTCATTATATTTTACAATGGTACTGTAAATTTAAATGTATTAGCTTTCTTAAAGATATTTACTATCTCCAGTGCCTATAGTATTATAATAACCTTTAGTATAGGAATAGAAAATAACACCTCCAATTTCAGGAGGAAGAAGGAGGATATTTGGGGGGCACACAGGTAATGAGAATCTTTTTTTTTTTTGCGGTACTGGGGATTGAACCCAGGGGCATTCTACCTCGGAGCTATATCTCCGGCCCTATTTTTTATCCTTTATTTTGAAACCGGGTCTCACGAAGTTGCGGAGGGCCTCACTAAGTAGCTGAGGCTGGCCGCGAACCCGGATCTTCCAGTCTCCGCCTCCCAAGTACTGGGATTACAAGCGCCACTTGCTCAGTGTGGGGCATTTGGACAGCTTTACTTCCTGTCCCCCAAAAGCTGTATCCTGAATCCATGTCTCTTTCATCCCTACCTTTGGCCTTTTCCACGTGATGGCCTTCATCTTGGTTTTCTGGCTCAGCTCATGAGAGCCCAGGGCCTGTATACCTGCTGGGAAGACACGGTCTTCAAAGAGGCGCTTCTGAGCCAGGCACCGTTGTTTGAGAACGACAAAATCCTGCCCCTCAAATTTAAGGGGCTGTGCAACAGTGCCCTCTCCGTTTCTCCTGTCCCTCTCTCGGATCACACGGTCACAGAAGAATCCAGGCACCAGGTAGGGCATGGTGACCGTTCAGAGAGTAGAACTGGGCCTTCACTGTAGCCTCTCTCCCCGCTGTGCCCCGGCCCAGGCCTAATCCTCTGGTGAATGGCCCGGAGCCTATATAGCTCCTCCACCCTCAGCAGCGCAATGCAAATGAACACAGCCCAGAGAAAGGCCGTGGTCAGAGTCAGCAGCTTTGGCTGGAGGCCCCTGAGCCCACGGTCTAGGGGTAACACCCTGCGAGGCAGAGAGGGAGCCAGGGATGGGAGAGAGAAAGCCAGAGATGGCCCCAGGACAGACCACAATGGCTTGTAGACCTTTAGGGCACCTCCAACAGCCTTGCTAAAACTCTTTCTTTAAAAAAAGAAAATATAGTGACAGAGAGGCTTACCCTGCCTCAGCAAAAGGCATTCATGCCTTTGACACTGTCAGTCAATGGAATATAGCATGGGGCCTTCTAAACATGCTGTATACACTAATCCTATACAGGCTGCTGAATGCATAGGAGGAATCTGCTTCAAGCCATTGTCCGAGGGTAATGAAGCCTTCATTCTCCTGATGTCCCTGCCCCACCCCACCCCCAAAGACCTTGACCAGCCATTTAGGGACTCTAATGCCTGAGAAGGACTCAGAGAGTAGGTAACTGGACCTCAGATGAAAGTCCCTGTTAGAGTGGGCCCTAGCAAATTCAGGGCCCTTGGGACTGAGAATGTGGTGGATGGGGAAGGCAGATAAATGTGTGTGGAATTATACCTCCAAAAAAGCTTGGCTTTTTCAAAGTTTCGCCATGCTTAAATGGGCAATAGTGATGTGAGAGCAGGGGGCTGAAGTGTGTGGAAACTCAGATCTGGCAGGATGCCCACTAGGAAGGGTGCCCAGTCTCCCTGTCTACTTGTTGATCCCCACTGGCCTTCCTCTGCTCTGTGCTTCTCTCAAAGCGTGGTCTTTTAATTATCGGTATCAGGATCACCTGAGAGGCCAATTTAAAATGCAGATTCTCAGCCCAGCGTGGTGGCGCACGTTTGTAATCTTAGGAGGCTGATACCGGAGGATCGCAGGTTCGCGGCCAGCCTCAGCTACTTAGTGAGGCCCTCCGCAACTTCGTGAGACCCAGTTTCAAAATAAAGGATAAAAAATAGGGCCGGGGGTATAGCTTGGAGGTAGAATGCCCCTGGGTTCAATCCCCGGTACCGCAAAAAAGAAAAAAATAAATAAATAAAATAAAATGCAGATTCTCATGGCCCGTCCACAGGATCCAGATGCCTCAGGTATTCAGGTAGGGGGCTGAGACTTTGCATTTTAAATGGGTTTAGTACATATTTTCCCTCATATGTGGCATTCGAGGGGAAAAAAGATAACATGGAAAATAACAGGGAGACTATTAGAAAAAAGGGAAGGGACTGGGGGAGGGGACAGGGGAGGGTACTTGAGGGCAATGGGGGATGGATATGATCGAAGTATGTTATTTGCAAGCATGCATATGCCACAATGAAATTCATTAGTATGCATAATTAAAATGCACTAATAAAAAAGGAAAGTCAGACACAAGAAGGAAAAGTAAGCAAAGAAATTGGTAAACGTGTAAATATAAGCAAATACTGACTGGATTAAAATCTATAATTTCTCACTCAGGCACAGTGGCACATGCCTATAATCCCAGTAGTTGGGAGGCTAAGAGGAGGATGGCAGGTTCGAGGCCAGCACATGGTAATTTAGCAAGACCTTGTGTCAAAATAAAATATAAAGCCAGGCATGGTGGTACATGCCTATAATCCCAGTACTTGGGAGGCAGAGACAGGAGAGTTGCAGGTTCATGGCCAGCCTCAGCAACTTAGACCCTCCACAACTACTTAATGAGACCCTGTTTCAAAAAACAAAACTATAAGCCAGGTGTGGTGGTACATGCTTGTAATCCTAGTACTTGGGAGGCTGAAACAGGAGGATCACAGGTTCGCAGCCAGCCTCAGCAACTTTGTGAGACCCTGTTTCAAACTTAAAAATAAAATAGGGCTGGGGTGTAGCTCGGAGGTAGGACTCCCCTAGTTCAATCCCCAGAAACGCACACACACACACACACACTAAAATAGGGCTGGGGATGTAGCTCAGAGGTAGAGTGCCCGGGTTCCATTCCCAGCAACACACACACTAAATAAATAAATAAAATATAAAAGGGCTGGGGATGTAGGGCTGGGGATATAGCTCAGTGGTAGAGCCCCCCTAGTTCAGTCCCTAGTGCCACAAAGATAAATAAAATAAAATAGGAATAGGACTGAGGGCATAGCTCAGAGATAGAAGGCCCCTGGGTTCCATCCCCACTACCACAAAATAAATAAATAAATAAATAAATAAATAAATAAATAAATAACCTAATCAATTCGGGCGTGGTGGCACATGCCTGTAATCTCAGTACCTGGGAGGCTGAGACAGGAAGATTGCAGATTTGAAGCCAGTCTCAGCAACTTAGCAAGGACCTTAGTGAGAACCTGTTTCAAACTAAAATAAATAAAATAGGGAT
Source organism: Glis glis (assembly GCA_004027185.1). Lineage (NCBI taxonomy): Eukaryota > Metazoa > Chordata > Mammalia > Rodentia > Gliridae > Glis > Glis glis. The sequence goes on along the minus strand of PVJS01057654.1, from coordinate 3,929 downwards.
GGAGGTGTAGCTCAGAGGTAGAATGCCCCTGAGTTCAATAAAAATCAAGCCTTTCTTAGAGATAGTCACTACAAATTCCTAGAAAAATTAAAATGACCAATGACAAGAAGAAAAAAATTGAGGATCCCATGATTATTAAAAAATATGATCCCATGGTTATTAAAGAGGTTATATTGGTAGGTTAAAATAACTACCTTTAAAGAAAACACTGGCCAGGCATGGTGGTGCACGCCTATAATCCCAGTACTTGGGAGGCTGAGATAGGAGGATCACAGGTTCAAGGACAGCCTTAGCAAGTAGTGAGACTTTCATCAACCTAGCAAGACCCTATTTCAAAATAAAAATTAAAAAAAAGGACTAGGGTTGTAGCTTGGAAGTAGAATGCCTCTGGGTTCAATCCTTGGAACCACAAAACATAAATGAATGAATGAATGAATGAATGAATGAAAGAAAGAAAAGAAAGAAGGAAAGGAAAGAAAGGAAGGAAGGAAGGAAGGAAGGAAAGAAGGAAGGAAGGAAGGAAGAAAGGAAGGAAGAATGCATGCACGCACTGGCAAATTTTTATCAAATATATAAGGAACCTTTAGTTTCCATCTTAAACAATCTCTTTCAGAGAATGAAAGAACATTCCCCACTTATTTTATGACACTATATAACCTAGATACCAAAATTGGACAGCACATGAAAAGGAAATAACAAGCATATCTCACCAGTGATCATAGATGCAAAAACCTAAACAAAAGATTAGCAAACCAGTATTCAATGATGTGTTTAAAAAAGGACAAACGACTTAATTAAAAAAAAGAGCAAAAGACATTACAGGTGTTTCATAGACAGCAAAATAACAAATGGTTATGTTGCTGAGGCTGGCCTTGAACTTGTGATCCTCCTGTCTTAGCCTCCCAAGTACTGGGATTACAAGCCTCCACCACCATGCTCTACTAAGAAAGAAAGAAAGAAAGAAAGAAAGAAAGAAAGAAAGAAAGAAAGAAAGAAAGAAGGAGAGAGAGAGAGAGAGAGAGAGAGAGAGAGAGAGAGAAGGAAGGAAGGAAGGAAGGAAGGAAGGAAGGAAGGAAGGAAGGAAGGAGATACTGTGTTGACTCCTGATAAGGGAGCTACTTCTTCACACATTTCTTGGCCATTTCTGACTCCATCCCTCCCATTTTACTCTAAGTCATTAAATACATGTTATTTATAGAATTGTCACTTTCACCAAAATTTTTGCACCTCTTCCCCCATGACTATCATGACTCTCTGTTGAGAAGAGAGAAGGCTGGCTCTCAACTAGAAACCTCTTTTGTGTGTGTGTGTGTGTGTGGTACTGGGGATTGAACCCCGGGGCATTCTACCTCTGAGTTACACCCCCAGCCCAATTTTTTATTCTTTATTTTGAAACAGGGTCTCACTAAGTTGCAGAGGGCCTCACAAGTAGCTGAGGCTGGCCGTGAACCTGCGATCCTCCTGTCTCAGCCTCCCAAGTACTGGGATTACAAGCATGCACCACCACTCCCAGCTAAAAATTTCATTTTGCCTTTCGATCACCATCATCACTATTTATTGATTAATCGTGCTAAGCATGTCATACATATATATATATATATATATATATATATATATTCTCATTTAATCCTCACAACAACTCTATAAAGGTAGTAGTTTTCATTTGCTTTTCACAGATGGAGAAACTGAGACCTAGGAATGGCCAGCAATTTGCCTGAGGTCACATGGTTAAGTGGGGGGGCTGGGATTTGCACCAGGTGTGTCTGGCTTTACAGCCTGTGCCCTTCATCCCTGTGTTAGGCTCCTGCCCTGTGCTGCCTATGTTAATAGTAATTACTACCTTCCTTGAGCACCTAGGACTTTATAGATGCCACCTCAGAACAGCCATATGATGAGCGTATCATTTCTCCATTATAGAGGAGAAAAGCGAAACTTGGAACGTTTATGTGACTCGCTAGTGGCAGAGCCAGGGTTCCAACCAGGTCTGCTTGCTCTCCATCTAGCTGTCTTAACTGTTCTCCAGGTCTTTCTCCTTCTGGATAGTACCGTAATCTGCCTTCTTTTTCAACTGTCTGACAGAAGGTAACACTCCAAAGCAGATCACAGGTACACCTTTTACCAAGCCATCTTCATTGAGGAGATGAATAATTCCCTGGGAGAGGAAGCTGCATAGCCACTGGGTCCTAGGCCCTGGAATCGGAGGGCTACCTGCACAGACTAGGTTTCTCTGTAGATCAGCTTCCTCCGTCTCATCTCACACTGCCCTAGGATGATTGTTATTTTGTGCCAATGTAGGATTTCTTATTTTCAGAATTGAGTAATGCAGGCCAAGTGACTCCTGGCCAGGAAGATACACAGATACAGTGTTCATTTTAGAGGCAATGGGGTGCACCAAAGAGCTCATGACAGCAGGAGACCTTCTGGTGTTGGCAGAAAGCTTCCACCTTAAGGGAAGTGGCCAAGTGTTCAGCCTTGGCTGAGAACAAGTGTGTAAGGTGACCTGAATTTTTCAGTCATGAACAAGTCCACAAGTTACCACAAAAGCACCTCAAATATTGATTTTGGGGCTACAAATTATTATTATTATTATTATTATTATTATTATGTGGTACTGGAGATTGAACCCAGGGGCATTGTACCTCTGAGCTACACCCCCAGCCCTATTTTCCCTTTTTTTTTTTGCGGTACTGGGGATTGAACCCAGGGATATTTTACCTCCGAGCTACATCCCCAGCCCTATTTTTTATTCTTTATTTTGAAACAGGGTCTTACTAAGTTGCAGAAGGCCTCACTAAGTAGCTGAGGCTGGCCACGAACCTGGATCCTCCTGTCTTAGCCTCCCAAGAACTGGGATTACAAGCGTGTGCCACCACGCCCAGCTTATTTTCTCTTTTTTATATTTATTTATTTATAAACAGAATCACTTTATTTGTGGTACTGGGGATTGAGCCCAGGGACATTCTACCTCTGAGCTACATCCCCAGCCCTTTTATTTTATTATTATTATTTTTTAAACAGGGTCTTGCTAGGTTGATGAGAGTTTCACTACTTGCTGAGGCTGTCCTCGAACCTGCGATCCTCCTGTCTCAGCCTCTCAAGTACTGGGATTACAAGCATGTGCCACCATGCCCGGCCCTCTTTTTTATTTTTAAACTGGGTCTCACTAGGTTGATGAGAGTCTCACTACTTTACTAAGACTGTCCTCAAACCTGTGATCCTCCTGTCTCAGCCTCCCAAGCCACCAAGCTGGCTTACAAATAAATATTGAGCAAATTGCAAATATGAAATCTGCAAATGATGAGGGTTGACTCTGTATAGATCCTAGCACTAACATCCTCCATAGTGGGAAAAGCATACCTCTGGGGTAAAGCTAGAGGAGTTTCGTTAGTATTTGGTCTGAAGCAACCAAGGGAGGGATGACACAATTCAAGAGGGAGGATTACTGTATAAAGGGAATCAGATGACTCTCTTTCACTGTCTTCTGGGTCAGAGCCAGAGAAATGTGCTACATTTGCAACTGGAAGAGTTTTGGCTAGAAATCAAGATGAACTTTCCGACTGTGAACATTAGGAGTTGTAGGCTATTGAAGGACAAGGGGCAACCATTCCCTTCACACCAGGAAAGAAAGCATCTACCTGCAATGGCTGACAGCAGTAGCTCCTCAACATTTTGCTCTTACGATCTATGAGGGGTGTTTGACAGAGGATTTTATACTACATTCCTGTTGCCCTGGGGTATACAATACCCTGCTAAACATTCTGGGGGGATCCTTTAAACTTGAAGGGGGGATGATAACAGTAAGACAAGTGTCAGCTCCCCTTAAACAGAATGCTTCCCATGCGTTAGCGGGGGCCTTGGGCTTCCGTGGAGACTTAGTTAAACATTTCTTTTTTTTTTTTTTTTTTTTTTTTTTTTTTTTTTTTTTTTTT
>PVJS01057653.1:0-11994 GCA_004027185.1 Glis glis | reverse complement strand
AAAAAAAAAATAAAAACACTCTTTCAGCCAAGTTTGGCAGTGCACACCTATAATCCCAGTACTTGGGAGGCTGAGACAGGAGGATTACAGATTCAAGGCCAGCCTCAGAGACTTAGTGAGATTCTCAGCAACTTAGTGAGATCCTGCTTCAAAATAAAAAATAAAATAGGACTGGGGGTGTAGCTCAGAGATAGAATACCCCTGGGTTCAATCCCTAGTACAGAAAAACAAAAAACAAAAACTCTTTCTTTTCCTTTCCTTCCGTTCTTTTCCTATTGTTTCTAATTCTTATTTCTTGGTTATTTGCTCTTCAAGGAGGAGTAAGCAATAGGTTAAAAAAACAACTAGAAAATATTGAAGAAGGAAAGGCAACTTACTAGAGTAGGGCACAAGGGAGGACTATCAGCATTAGTCTTGGAAAGAGGCTGGTGCTACCAGAGGATAAATTGTTTGCTTAGGGATAGGGTGTAACTCAGAGACAGAGTGTGTGTTTCTCATGCATGAGGCCCTGGGTTGGATCCCCAGCACTGTAAGGGGGGGGAGGAGCGAGAGGGAGAGGGATATTGTTTGCTTGGCATAGGAATGTGTAGCAGTACTCTTGGGGCCTGCAAATGGGCAGTCTTAGCAAAGTGTTTCCTGGCTGCAGAGGCCAGCATTCCTGCCCTCCTGTCACTCAGCCCTTGTACCTTCCCATGAAGGTTGCTCTGAAAGTTGAGGAAGCTCAAGCAGTGTCATGAGTTGAATTGTCTCCCCTCAAAATTCATGTTGAAGTCCTGACTGCTCGTACCTCAGAATTTGTTTTCCTCTTTGGACACAGGGTCGGTCGTTGGATGTGTAAATAGTTAAGATGAGGTCATACCAGGGTAGGGTGAGCCTGTAACCCAATATGGTTGGTGTCTTTATAAACAGGGACACTTTGGAGAAAGTCACATACACAGAGAGCACCACGTGAAGAATGAAGTTATACTTGCTCAAGCCAAGGAATCACCGGAAGCTAGAAGAAAGGTCTGGAAACAATACTTCCCTAGTATGGTTTCCTTCAGAGGGAGTATGGCCCTGCCTATACTTTGATCTTGGATTTCTAGCATCCAGAACCGTGAGACAGTAGGGTTCTGTTGTTTACTGTGTTATGGTAGCCCTGGCAAACTGACTCAGCAGTGTGGCGATGATGGACCATGCTAGTCCTCACTAGTCTCCAATGAAACCTGTGTGTATTAATAACAGTCATATTCATACAAGGACACAAATAAAAACACGCTGCAACACATTTGGAGCAATTCCATGACAGTATCAATGACTGAAACTACTTGCTACAGTATTTAACCCAACTGACAAAAACCTGTGGTCACTGTTGGACTTCTTCAATGTCAAAGGATCTCTATCTCCAAATAAAAGGGCAATCCCTATAGCTGAGCACTCCAGGCCACCTCCTTCTATAATTCAGTTCAGCCAACATTTATTAACCTGGCCACACTCCAAGAGTTCTAAGCAAAGGCAGTGGGAAAAAGCATCAGACACAATCCCTGCCCATAAGTAGCTTATAACGAACTTATAAGGAAGGCGGAATTCTGGGAGAATCTTTCGTTTCTTAGCCTATAGGGGATTCCATCCACTTACATTCTGGACTGTTCAAGACGTGTTTAGTTTCAGGCAATGGAAACAACTCACACAGGATAAAACAAACACACACATAAAACACTGGGTAATTCAAAGACGCAAATATGACTTTAGTGCACTTGTTGGGGTTCTCGAGAGAAACAATACATTGGAGACAGACAGAAAGACAGACAGACAGACAGAAGAGAGATTTAAGGAACTTGCTCATGTGATTGTGAGGGTAATTTGTAGGGCAGGCTGGCAATTCGGGTAAGAGTTGATCTTAGAGTCTGAAGTTTTAATTCCTGCAGGTTAGCAGGCTGGAAACTTGGGCTGGGCTTCTATACTGCAATCCAGAGGAGAATTCTTTCTTCTTTGGGAAACTCCAGACATTGCACCTAAGGCCTTTAACTGATTGGATGAGGTCCACCCACAGTATGGAATATAATCTGCTTTACCCAAAGTCTACTATTTAAATGTTAATAATATCTAAAAACACACAAATAAAAACAATCCAAACAAACAAAAAGCCTTCACAGTAACCTCTGGACTGGTGTTCGATCAAACTGGTGCTCGCCTATGCAAGTTGACACCTGGAATTAACTGTGGCAGGCAGAGAGGAATCCAGGGAGTAGCCTCAAGTCACCAGCAAGGTAACCCTCCCCATCTTTCCACTCTGCTTCTTCCTTGGTAAAGGCTTTGACTGACCAAATACGCCTGTTCATGAACCAATCACAGTGGCCAAGGGCAGGCAGTTCTCTGGTTGGGCAGAGATGGGGAGAGGGGCTGCCATGTTACAGAAGAAGGGCCATGAGCAGGCCAACCAAGGGCCGTTCATTATAAGGATCCCACCAAGCAGAGGAAAGGCATCAGGAGTGTACTTTTGAAGGGAACAGAAACATTTTGTGCAAAAGCAGTCCTTGGGTATGTTAGGTAGGAAGGAGAAGGGGCAAAGGAAAGACTGTCTCGAGAAACAAAGGCTCTTGCTGGGTATTCGATGTACTCCTGCCACAGGAGGTGGCCAGGATATCAGTGATCACCAGAGACCACTTGTAACCAATGGGACTGTGTTCATTAGCTCCATGTCAACCACCTTTGAATCTCATGAAATTTTCCTTTGAGGAAAATTTAGTTTTTCTCATTGATTTTACATCAGTATTTTCTGTTCTTCTGAGCACAGAATCGCTTTAAATTATAAATGCATGACATTTAAAATTATTTAAATACAAATATTTTTACACCAAGGGGTGTAGAATGTGGGGTGTGGGATGTAGAGATGGAGGCAATGAATTTTTTTTTTTTCTGTGCAAAAACCCTGCTGGAAAAATATTTTCCCTTAGTCACCGTTCTGAAAATCATCCCTCTCAAGGAGGCATGTTATTTAAAATTAAAAGGAAGTGGCATTTGGAGATTTTTGAATAATTTAGCTGGACTCATTTCAGTGATTACATAATGGCTGCAAACAGGTCAAGGCCTCCATCATTTGGGGGAATTAATAAACTTGTTTATGTGGCCATCGTTCATCCACCCCCCATCCCCGATGTTCCCCTATCCACCTCCACTTGTCCCCACTTTGAGGACAGAAGCTCCATGTCATTCATCTTCCTCCCTGGGGTGGTGTCTGACATCTTGTATCTGGTGGGGGTCTCTGTGTGTGGATTTGCACTGATGTCTGGGGAGCCCCTGCACTTAGGAAGGTAGGGGTGCTAGGAAAGTTCTGTAAATTCTCAGAGAACAATGCTTCTTCAGAACAAAGTCAACTTCAACGACGACAGATTCACAAATTTCTAGATTCAGAACTGCCATCCCTGGCAGCTGTGTACAAAAAAATTGTACATGCAGCTGATATTGGAAGCCAACTCAAGGTTGTATCTAAAGTGTGTTTCTTTGTCCTCACTCTTCACTTTTCTTTCTTTTCTTTCCTTCCTTCCTTCCTTCCTTCCTTCCTTCCTTCCTTTCTTCCTTTTTCTTTCACTTCCTTTTATAAACAACCCTCCCAACCATTCATTCATTTCTAGTGTTTACATCTCCCCTATCCTTTTCATTCTTTCCTCTTATCAAAACAGCAAAGGACTTCATTTTAATAATTTTATTTAATCAACTGATTATAGTTAGGAGTTAATGTCATTTACTTTTTTCTCTGTTATAAAATGAAATGATGTTTCACACCTGCAAGGAAATCCAGGTATGAATAAGCAGGGCTGGTTCTTCTGTCCATCCGTAGGCCCTCCTTCTCCTCTGCCTCCTTTTATTCTTTCTTTCATGGGAAGGGGGTGGGAAAAGAGGATAGATAGGGTTATCCTGAAGATCAACTCTATACTACACTGATTTTAATCCTCCAAGGGTAATGAAGAGATCAAATGAAAAAAGTGTATGGTCTTTTTCCTACCCCAAACACCTACTTTGAGGACATGAAGACCCCTTTCTCTGGAAATGGTAATTCCACATTTCCTGTGCAGGCATTTTCAGCAAATGGTCTCGTCCTTTGCCTCTTTTTCTCTTTTGAGCACAGGTCAGCCCCCTCCCTCAGCTTTAACCCAACCATGTCCTTCCATATACTTGAACAACAAAAATTACAGTGTACTGCCAGGTGTGGTGGCGCACTCTTGCAATCCCAGTACTTGGGAGGCTGAGACTGAAGTATCCGGGTTCGCAGCCAGCCTCAGCTACTTAGTGAGGCCTCTGCAACTTAGTGAGACCCTGTTTCAAAATAAAGAATAAAAAATAGGGCTGGGGGTGTAGCTCAGAGGTAGAATGCCCCAGGGTACTGCAAAAAAAAAAAAATTACATTGTGCCTACTCAGCCCAGCGGCTAGGAGTTTTCCCGCTGTTGCTAATCTGAATACAGCCCTAGAGACAGATTAATGTTGTTTCTTTTCATGTGTGAGATCAGAGGCTAGGTCATGCCCTCAGGTTGTAGCACTAAGTGGCAAAGTCAAGAGGCTCCAGCCCTTCAGCCCCAAAGCCCATGTCCAGGGCACCACGCTGCCTCCAGAGGAGCTTTGCTGTCATCTGGCAGTTGGAATTTGTTTTGTTTGGGTTTTTTTATGACAATATTGTTATTTTGCTCTCTTCCTGACCTGACATTTTGGATCACATCATCATGCCTCCTATATGACTTCTGACTCCATATGAACATCCCTTGGACACTTTACTTTCCATGAGATCAAAATGGAACATAAAACTACTTCTATGTTCTCAGTTTTGTTAATTTAATCAAATCACCTAGTTATTTAAACTAGGAACCTTGATTTTTCTTTTTCTCACTCTCCTTTTTCAATTGACCACCAAGTTCTGCTATATACATGGGATATATATAGGGTACATATAATATATATTTTATACATATAATAAATACATAACATATATTATATATGTATAATATATACTTTCATATCATATATTATATACATTATATATTATATAGAGCACATATTTTATATATAATATATGTATATAGTGCATGTATATCCCTAGACTCTGATTTTTTTATTATGTAAAAGTCCTAGCCGGGCATGGTGGTGCATGCCTGTAATCCCAGTACTTGGGAGGCTGAGACCGGAGGATCCGGGTTCGCGGCCAGCCTCAGCTACTTAGTGAGGCTCTCCGTAACTTAGTGAGACCATGTTTCAAAATAAAGAATAAAAAATAGGTCTGAGGGTATAGCTCGGAGGTAGAATGCCCCTGGGTTCAATCCCCAGTACTACAAAAGAAAAAAAGTCCTAACTGTTCTCTTATTCAAATCTCCAGGTTGCCATCAAAATAATTTTTTCTTGCTGGATGTGGTGGTACATGCCTGCAATCCCAGTACTTGGGAGGCTGAGATAGCAGGATCTCAGGTTCGAGACCAGCCTCAGCAACTCAGTGAGACCCAGTCTCAAAATAAAAAATAAAAAGGTCTGGAGGTGTAGCTTGGAGGTAGAACGCCCCTGGATTCAATCATCGGTGCCAAAATAATAATAATAATAGTAATAATAATAATAATACTTGTTCTTAAATATATATTTAATTATGTCACTCTCTGGCTTATAAACTCACAGAATAACATTAGGATTCCTTATGATGGCATAGACGACCCCTCATAATTTGTTCTTTCCCCCAAATCTGGTGATTTCAGGGTTAAATAATAGCAGCTGTCAATATTGGCTGCATATAAGAATTACTTTGGAAGCTTAAAAAAAAAGATGCTTTGGCTCCACCATAGTAATTCATTTGTGATTGTCTAGGGGTCTTGGTGTTTTGAAAGCTCCTGGTGATACCAATATACAAACACAGTTGAGATTTACTGGGCTGGAAGAATGCAGCCGTGCCTTCCCCACCCACTTGCTACTGCCCCCAGGATCTGGCTGCCTACTTATCTTTCTAGCCTCATCTTTCTGACTCCTTCCTCCTACACACAGCCAAGTTGGTGCTGAACCAAGTGACTTGTCACTTACCCTCTCCTGTCAAGCTGTCTGACTTCTGTCCCTTCATTCATGTTTCCTCTGACAGGACTGCCCTCCTGGGAATGAGTCCAGCCCTAGTGGACTCCTTCTTGGGAAACTTGCCCCAGCACCCTTCATGGGCTGTTCTAAGTGCCTCTGCTCTAAATCCTGGAAACACCTGGTGTGGCAGCCCCCGTGCTGTGGACCTGGGGGATCCGAACGCTTCCCAGAGCAGGGATGGAGTCATCTTCCCTGCATTCCCAGGACAAGGTCGGAAGTCAGACACCAAGAAAGTTGTCCTTAGATATTAATTTAACAAATAGATGTCATTGATGAGAGAGCATCCATTCCACAGTTAAATAGCAATTTTTAATGTAAATGCATTGCGAAGAATTAGCATGCTCACATAAATAAGACAGTTGTTTTTTGTTGTTATTGTTATTGCTTTGTTCGCAGCACTGGGGATTCAACTCAGGGGTGCTCTACCACTAAGTTCAATCCTCATCCCTTTTTTATTTTATTTTGGGACAGGGTCTAAGTTGCTGAAGCTGATCTAGAACTTGGTGATCCTCCTGCCTCAGCCTGAAATCACCAGATGTAGCTGCAAAGGTACTCAATGTGATCAAGGAACTTTAGAATTGGGAGGAAACCAAAAGCACATCTGGTTCTACTCTTTGTTTTTCTGTGTTGCTAGGGATTAAACCCAGGGAAGGCATCATACATGCTAGGCAAGTGCTCTACAGCTGAGCTATATCCCTAGCCCTTTTTATTTTATTTTGAGATAGGGTCTCACTAAGATGCCCAGGCTGGCCTCCATCCTCCTGCCTCAGTCTCCCAAGTAGCTGAGATTACAGGTGTGCACCACTGTGCTCGACTCTACTCTTGCAGTTTTTATTAATTCATTTTTGTTGTAGCAAAATATACACAAAATTTTAGTCATTTCTAGTATATAGTTCAGTAGCATTAATTATACACACATTGTTGTGCAACAGCCATCTCCAGAACTTTTTACCATCCCAAACTGAACCTCTCTAGCCCCTGAACACCGACTCCCCATTCCTTCCTTCCTCTAGCCCCTACAAACACTATTCTATGTTCTGTCTATGAATTTGACTTCTCTAGGTGCCTAATACAAACAGGAATCACAGTGTTTGCCCTTTCGTGATTGGCTTATTTCACTTAGCTGCCCTCAAGGTTCATCCACCTTCTAACATGTGTCAGAATTTTCTTCCTTTTTAAGGCTGAATAATATTCCCTTATATGTACATACTACATTTGTTTATCCATCCATCTGTTGATGGATAGAAATTAGTGCACAAATATCTGTTTGAGTTCCTGTTTTCAATACTTTGGGGAATATACCCAGAAGTGGAATTGCTGGATCATACAGTAATTCTTTTCTATTATTTTTTTTTTGTGGGACTGCCATACTGTTTTCCACAGTGGCTGCAGCATTTTACGTTCTCATCAGCAATATGCAAGAGTTGAAATTCATCCACATCCTCACCAGCACTTATTTCCTGGTTATTTATTTTATAATGGCCATCCTAGTGGTTGTGAAGTGGTATCTCTTGTGGTTTTGATTTGCATTTCCCTAATAATTAGTGATGTTGAACATCTTTTTTATGTGCTTATTGGCCACCTGTATATCTTATTTGGAGAAACATTTATTCAAATCTTTGGCCCATGTTTAAATTGGGTTAATTTTTTGTTGTTGGGTTGTAGGCGTTCTTTATATATTCTGGATATTAATCTCTTATCAGACACATGGCTTGTAAGTATTTTCTTCCATTCCATGGGTTGTTTTTGACTCTGTTGATAATGTCCTTTGATGTATGGTTTTACATTTTGAAGTCCAGTCCATCTACCTTTCTGTTGTTGCTGTGCTTGTGGTGTATCTTATAGATGTGCACACTCAGTCCTAAAGGCTGGGCTCTCCAGGAAGCAGACTCTGACATGGAGGTTGGTGTACCAAGGCCTTAGGGAAGCTCTTGGCATCAGCACCTGTGGAAGGGAAAGGAAGAAAGTGCAGGCAGAGGGAGAAGCTGGGCTGTGATGTGGCTCAAAGAAAGCCTCAGCTGACTCCACATGAACTCTGAAGCTGAGATGGACTTACAGAAATGTTCCTTGTTGAGATGAAGGGGATGGCCTTTGTATTGACCAGCCGTTGGGTCCAGGGTGTTCAAGAAGGGGGTGTGGTGAAGGGCAAGGCAGTCCTCTTAGCCCAGGCAGTTCTAGAGGGCTGACAACTGAGTGCTATATCTGGAGAGATTAAGGTTTGTGTTCCTGCAAGGGGATCTGGGTGACACAGTACATCATTCATTTCAGTTCTAAAAAGCTTTCCTGTATAACAGGAAAACAAAGCAAGTGTTTTCTCCTGCTATACTCTCAACACAGAGCACTCTGGCCACCAAGATTGTCCCACATTGACAATTCTCTGACACCAGCTGGGTGTCCTACAACTTAACTCCATTCTGTACTGATGAGAGTTTGTGTGGATCCTACAGGTTAAGGCCTCAGTTCCACAAGATGTTCCTCCACTTTGGATGCCCATCACAAGCCCCAGATTGTCATCTTACTTCTCAATGACCAGCTGTGAATTGGAGGTTCCTGAAACCCCCTCCTCAGACTCCATCATATGCTAGAACGGTTCATAGAATGGAGGGAGACACTTCTTTACAAGTAAGGAAACCCTCTGTTTACCAGCTTATTGTAAAGTATGTTACAAAAGATACGGTGAACAGCCATCTGGAGGAGATGCCTAGGGCAGGGCATGGATGCACCACCCTTCTAGCACTTTCACATGTTCAGCGACCTGGAAGCTTTCCAAACCCTATCCATTTGAGTTTTTATGGAGGCTTCATTATGTAGGCATGATGGATTAAATCCCTGGCCATTAGTGGTTAACTCAGCTTTCAGCCCCAATCCTTTCCCCTCTCTAGGGGTCAGGGAACAGAATGGAGGTGAAAGTTCCAACCCTCTAATTGCATCGTTGGTTCCCCTGGCAACCAGCCCCTATGCAGAGTCTATCCAGGAGCCCCTAGCCATCAGTCAATTCATGAGCAAACAAAATGACACTTACTGCTTAGGAAATCCCAAGGGTTTTAGGAGCTGTGTGCCTGCAAATAGGGCAGGGGTAGGGAGCAGAGATCAAACATAGATTCATTATTATTTTGCTTCTCTTGCTTGCTTTGGTCTCCTGGAGAGGGCGTGCCTTGGTACTTTATTTATTTATTTATTTATTTTGCGGTACTGGGAATTAAACCCAGGGGCATTCTACCTCCGAGCTACACCCCCCGGCCCTATTTTTTATACTTTATTTTGAAACCGGGTTTCACGAAGTTGCAGAGGGCCTCACCAAGTAGCTGAGGCTGGCCGCAAACCCGGATCCTCCGGTCTCAGCCTCCCAAGTACTGGGATTACAAGCGTGCGCCACCACGCCCGGCCTCTTGGTACTTTAATATAGAGACTACTCTAAGGTCTCCAGGAACCCCCAGCCTGTTCTTGCTGGGCCCACTTCCCCACTTCCCTCTTCACCTTCCATTTGTAACTCCTCGTCTCTCTTCCCCATCCACATCATCGTGATGCTACTGTTGTCCTGTTGAAGCTGCAATTGCATTTCATGCCTCGGGTTCTTGCCAACTCGAGTCTTTCATCGCCCAAGTCATAATGAGCAGGGATGGGGGCAGAAAGCAGCGCTCAGATCCTCAAGTCTGGATAGATGGGGTAGGAGAGTGATGTTGGGATAAAATACCTAGACCCAGAAAACCCCAGCCCGAGGACATGAGCTCAGGCACTGAGTCCCACACATGATGAGGTGCCATGGTGTGGATGTGGCTTATCCCCAAGGGCTCAGTGTAGTGGTGTAGAAGTGGTGGGAATTTTGTGGAGCCTAATAGTGGGGTATCCATTGAGGAACTCGTTCTGAGGAGATTAAGTAGTTCTTGTGGGACCCCTTGGTTAGCTCTCTTGAAAGAATTGTTATAAAATCAGTAAACCCTAGTACTTGGGAGGCTGAGACAGGAGGATTGCAGGTTCAAGACCAGTGCACAGTAACTTAGAAGACCTTGCTTCAAAATAAAAATAAAATATGAATGGAGGTGTAGCTCAGAGATAGAATCCACCTGGGTTCAATCCCTAGTACCACAACAAAGAAATAAATAAATCAGTAAGACCAGCCTTCCCCTTTCTTTGGCTTTCCATCTAGCCATGTGACCTCTTGCTCTCACACATGTGCCTGCTCCTGCTACTACAATGCCATCTGCCTTGAGGTGATGAAGCTGGGGGCCCTCGCCAGAGCTGGTGCTATGCTTTTTGGATTTTCATCCTCCAAAACTGTGAGCTAAATAAACCTCTTTTCTTTTCTTTCTTTCTTTTTTTTTTGTGGTACTGGGGATTGAATCCAGGGGCATTTTACCTCTGAGCTACACCCCAGCCCTATTTTTTATTCTTTATTTTGAAACAGGGTCTCACTAAGTTGCGGAGGGCCTCACTAAGTAGCTGAGGCTGGCTGCGATCCTGTGATCCTCCTGTCTCAGTCTCCCAAGTACTGGGATTATAAGCGTGTGCCACCACGCCCAGCTATAAACCTCTTTTCTTTCTAAGTACCCAGCCTAAGGTATTTTGTTATGGTATCAGAAAATGGATTAATACAGATGTTCAAATGGTACTTGACATTAGGGACATAAGAAACTAACCTTGGTTTCAGATGTTTAAGAAATGACAAATACATCCCAGGCCCGGTAGCACACGCCTGTAATCCCAGCACTTGGGAGGCTGAGGCAGGAGGATCACAGGTTTGCAGCCAGCCTCAGCAACTTAGTAAGGCCTTCCACAGCTTAGTGAGACATTGTTTAAAAATAAAAAATAAAATAGGGCTGGGGATATAGCTTGGAGGTAGAACACCCCTAGGTTCAATCCCCAGTACCACAAAAAAAAAAGAAAAGAAGAAAGAAGAAATGACAAAAAATGAGAAGAAAAAAATTATCAGAGTAATATTTATGTCTATCATGCAGTAAAATAACTGAGGATAAAATAAAATGTATTTAACTTACACGGTTAAAACTGAATTCTATCTCAAGTTGTATTTGATTGAATAGCAAACTCTTAGATAACAAATACTGAGCTGTATACATTGTGGCTCACACAGAATGGAGATCTTGACACAGCCCCACATCAGAGCTAATGCTCATTGCAACTTATCCTCTTGAATAGAAGGAAACTGTACCTTTGGATACCTCTTGTCCCCTCCTGCAGCTCACAAATACAGAATCCATGTGCTGAGCTCCTAATCCTAAACCCTGAGACTTATTTCTCATAAAAATTTCTTAATAGCTGAGTATAGTGGCACACACCTGTAATCCCAGGTACTTGGGAGGCTGAAGCAGGAAGATTGCAAGTTCCAGGCCAGCCTAGGCAACTTAGTGAGACCCTGCCTTGAAATAAAAAAATTAAAAGAGATGGGGGTGTATCTCAGTGGTGAAGTGTTTGTATAGCATGCACAGGGACCTGGGTTCAATCCTCAGTAACACACACACACACACACACACACACACACACACACACACACACCTATTGCTAATAATCTTAATGGTATCCTAAAGATGTTTCCTTAAAACATGGCGTAATTGAAATACTGAATTTTTATTTTCACCCCCAAATATATAATCCATTGTTTATGGACATTTCTATTCCTAGCCCTTAGGTAACCCACTACACTTCAGTTTTAATTAACGTCCACTACACACGGGTCTTTCTGAGGCCTTTATGTCATATGTAGTCAGGATCTATCTGGAGGCTGAGTAATCTTTTTTTTTTTTCCTAAGAAATATTTCTGAGGAAGTATTTTCTTTTTTTTTCTTTTTTTTTTTTTTTGCGGTACCGGGGATTGAACGCAGGGGCGTTCTACCTCCGCGCTACGCCCCCGGCCCTATTTTTTATACTTTATTTTGAAACCGGGTCTCACGAAGTTGCGG
>PVJS01057652.1:0-11994 GCA_004027185.1 Glis glis | reverse complement strand
TGGGACCTGATATCCCAAAGACTTTGTTTTATGAATGTGGGTGCACCCACATTTGGGGCGTAAATGTTTACTATTTTTATATCTTCTTGTTGGATTGTTCCTTTTATTAATAAGAAGTGACCCTCTTTGTCTCTTCTGATGTGTTTTAGCTTAAAGTCTGTTTTGTCTGATATAAGCGTTGCTACCCCTGCTTGTTTTCAATCTCCATTTGAATGGTATATCTTTTTCCATCCTTTTACTTTTAGCGTATGAGTACCTTTGGCTAGAAGGTGAGTTTCTTGTAGACAGCATATAGTTGGGTTATGCTTTTTGATCCACATTGCCAGTCTGTGCCTTTTAATTGGGGAGTTGAGTCCTTTGACATTCAATGTTATTATAGAGATATGATTTTTGTTTCCTATCATTTTTGAGTTTTATTTTCTATTTGCTGAGGCCTGGCGCAGAGGCTGCCGAGGTGAGGCCAAGGCTTGGGGCGGGCGCAAAGGCTGCCGAGGTGATGCTGAGGCTGCCGAGGTGGCGCAGATGCTGCCGGGGTGGCGCGGAGGCCTGGGGCGGGTGCAGAGTCTGCAGAGGTGACACGGTGTGGGGGGATCCAAGGCCCGGGGCAGGTGCAGAGGCTGTCAAGGTGACGGGCGGGGACGCCAGGGTCTGGTACCTGGCGCAGGAGCCGCCGAGGTAGCGCAGGGGCTACCGGGGTGACGCGCAGGGACGCCGGGGTCTGGTACTTGGCGCAGGGGCCGCCAAGGTGGTGCAGGGGCTGCCGGGGTGGCGCACGGGGATGCCGGAGTCTGGTACCTGGCACAGGGGCCGCCGAGGTGTCGCGTGGGGATGCCGGGGTCTGGTACCTGGCGCAGGGGCCGCCCAGGTGGCGCAGGGGCTGCCGAGGTGGCGTGCAGGGACGCTGGGGTGGTACCTGGCGCAGGGGCCGCCCAGGTGGTGCAGGGGCTCTATTTTTTTATTTTGAAACAGAGTCTGCCGGGCGTGGTGGCGCACGCTTGTAATCCCAGTACTTTGGGAGGTGGAGACTGGAGGATCCGGGTTCGCTGCCAGCCTCAGAGCGCGCGCGCGTGCACACTCTCTCTTCTCTCTCCTCTCTCTCTCTCTCTCTATCTCTATCTATCTAGTGAGGCCCTCCGCAACTTCGTGAGACCCGGTTTCAAAATAAAGCATAAAAAAATAGGGCCAGGGGTGTAGCGCGGAGGTAGAACGCCCCTGGGTTCAATCCCCGGTACCGCAAAAAAAAAAAAACAGAGCCTTTCTAAGTTGCTGAGGCTGGCCTTGAACCTGTGATCCTCCTGTCTCAGCCTTCCGAGTACTGGGATTACAGGCATGTGCCACCACACCCAGCTTATACTTTTAATTAATTAATTAATTAAAATTAACTAATTAATTAACTAAATTTTGGCAGGGGGGAACCAGGAATTGAACCCAGAGGCATTTTACCTCCAAGGTGCACCCCCAGCCCTTTTTTACTTTTTTGTTTTGAAACGGGGTCTTGCTAGGTTGCTGAGAGTCTTGCCAAGTCTGGTCTTAAACCCGCAATTCTCTTGTCTCAGCCTCCCAGGTACTGGGATTAGAAACATGCACCACCATACCCGGCTAAAATTTTTATTTTGGCACAGGGTCTCATTAAGTTGCTCAGGCTGGCTTTGAACTTGCAATCTTCCTGCCTCAGCCTCCTGAGTAGGTGGGATTACAGGTATGTGCAACCATACCTGGCCAAAAAAGAAAAAAGCATTTCTGACATACTTAAGCATACTGACATAGACTGGAGTTGGAAAAAAGTTACCAGAAAAATACAGAACAAAAGAAAGGTGGTATGCCTATATTAATGGCTGAACTTGAAAACAAAACCATTTTTTTTGTGTGTGGTACTGGGGATTGAACCCAGGGGCATGCTGCCTCTGAGATACACCCAAGCCCTATTTTTTACTATTTATTTTGAAACAGGGTCTCACTAAGTTGTGGAGGGCCTCACTAAATAGCTGAGGCTGGCTGTGAACCTGCGATCCTCCTGTCTCAGCCTCCCAAGTACTGGGATTACAGGCATATAAAACCACACCCGGCTTAATATATTTTTAAATGAAAACCTCTGAAGAAGAGTTGGAAAGACAAAGTTGAGGGAATATTAAAAAAATAAACAAAAAGAAAGAAATAGAAAATATAGAAAAAATTAGAAAATTAGAGCACCAATTCTGGAGGTTCAAGTTCTAGATAACAAAGATTCCATAAAGAGAGAACAGAATAAAATGAAGGGAATGAAACATCAACTAAATAATTCAAGATCATTTCCCAACACTGAAGTAGGTGAATTTTCAAATTGAAAAAGGCCTCCGCCCCCACCCCACGGTGCGCCTGGGAGTCAATGAAAACAGACACATCACTGTGCAACATCAGGAATTAGGACAAAGACCTGACAAGCCCCATCAACACAGAAGTAGACACAACAAGGAGTCTGGAGTCAGAACAGATTTGGACTCACAACAATACTAGAAGCAAGAAGATAAGGGAAGAGTTCTCCCAAAATTCTGAAGGAAAATATCTCCCACTTAGAATTTTGTGCCAGCCAAACTTTGAAGATTGAGGGTAGAATAAAGTGTGTGTGTATGTGTGTGTGTGTGTGTGTGTGTGTGTGTGTGTGTGTGTTACTGGGAATTGAACCCAGGGGTTTTGTACATCCAAGCTACGCCCTTTTTATTATTTTTTGAAACAGGGTCTTGCTAGGTTTCTGAGAGTCCCGCTATTGCTGAAGCTGTCCTTGAACCTGAGATCCTCCTGTTTCAGCCTCCCCAGTACTGGGATTACAGGTATGCACCACCACGCCTGACTTTTTTTATTTTTTATTTTTTGGTACTAGCTACACCCCCAACCCTTTCTTTTGTATGTGGTACCGGGGATTGAACCCAGGGGCATTCTACCTCCGAGTTACACCCCCAGCCCTATTTTTTTTATTCTTTATTTTGAAACAGGGTCTCACTAAGTTGCAGAGGGCCTCACTAAGTAGCTGAGCTGGCCACGAACCCGGATCCTCTGGTCTCAGCCTCCCAAGTACTGGGATTACAAGCTTGCGTAACCACGCCCGGCTCCTTTTTTATTTTGAAACAGGGTCATGCTAAGTTGTTGAGGGTTTTGCTAAATTGCTTTGGTAGGCTTCAAATCTGCGATCCTCCTGTCTCACCCTCCCAAGTACTGGAATTACAGGCCTGTACCACTGCACCTGGCTAAGAAATGTTTTACATATTCAAGGTCTCAAAAAAAAACTTAACTCTAACATGCTTATTTCTCAGAGACTGCTGAAGGATGGTCAAACATGGTAGCACACCGCTGCAATCGCATAGACAGGAGGATCACAAGTTAGAGGCCAGCCTTGGCAACTAACTTAGTGAGACCCTTTTTCCAAAAGAAAAAAGGGGGGAGGGGCGGCTGGGGATGTAGCTCAGTGGTGGAGCACCCCTGGGTTCAATCCTTAGTACAAAAAAAAAAGTGGGGCTTTCAAGAGTTAATTCAATCATGAGGTGGACCCCTCATGAATGAGATTAGTGGTCTTATAAGTGAAGTTGAAGGGAGCAGCTAGTCCCTTCTGTCCTCTGTCATGTGAAGATGCGTGTATGTCCCTTCCTCCACGTGAAGATGCAGCAAGAGTGCACCATCTTGGAAGCACAGAGGCAGCTCTTACCAGACACCGAATCTATGGGCACCTTGATCTTGGACTTCAATAAGCAGACTACTGAAAATCAAGGCAATGAATAAATAAATAAACTTGGATTCAAAACATCTTATCTAGCCGGGCGTGGTGGCGCACGCTTGTAATCCCAGTACTTGGGAGGCTGAGACTGGAGGATCCGGGTTCGCAGCCAGCCTCAGCTACTTATCTAAATATAACCAGCTCTAAGCCCCAAATCTCATCATATAAAAAAGAAGGTTATGAGTGAGACTTAAAATCCTCTTTATCTCTGGAACTGTGAAACTGGAAAACAAGATATCGGTTCTCAAAAAACAATGTTGGATAGTCGTAGTCTAACAGTTGTAGATCATCTCATTCCAAAAGAGAGAAAACAGAAGCGAGAAAGGAGTCATTGGTTCCAAGCAATTCTAAAATCCAGCAGGGCCTAATTCCATCCCGTTTTAAGGAGTTGATCCTCTGCTGCTAGTAGTTCCAGCCTTTGCCCCCGGGGCTCTGGCCTCTGGGCCTAAAGCTCTTCCCTCTGAATCATTCTTCCTTTGCCTTTAGCACATGTTTGAAGCTGAGCAGTTTTATAAGCCTGACTCCTGCCTGTGGAATTTTGGGAGTCCAACAACCTTCCTTCATTTCATTCTCTCTTCCTTTCCTCACTCGGTCAAAGTTGGCAGTGTTTCTGCTGGCATAACATTCTTGAAGACCCTGTAGTTCTCCTATGTATATCACAGGGATCTACATCATTAAAGAAAGGGTCCTTGCTGAACATGGTGGTACACACCCATAATCCCAGTACTTAGAGGCTGAGACAGGAGGATTGCAGGTTCAAAGCCAGGTGCAGCAACTTAGAGAGACCCTGTTTTCAAATAAAAATATAAAATAGGGACGGGGTTATAGTTGGAGGCAGAATGCCACTAGGTTCAATCCCTAGCAACACACACACACACACACACACAATCTCTCTCTCTCTCTCTCTCTCACACACACACACACACACACACCCTCCCTCCACAGATCTTTCGTGGGTAATCTCATCTCTATTCCTAGCTTGTGCTGAGATGGGCAAGTGGATTTGTGAGTCACACATCTAACATCCTCAGCAGTATCAAAAGGCTGTCCAGCCATACTGATGGCCTTCTCTCTAGAGCACACTTCCCTAACAATAAGCCATCTAATTTTAGCATCTTTTGCAATCTGGACAGGCTGAGGGTTTCCAAAATCATCAAGTGCTGGTTTCTTTTTGCTTAACAGTTCTTTTTGTAACATGTCTTTTGCCACTTACATTTTATTACAATTGACAAAAAGCAATTACACTTTTTGCTTGCAAGCCTTTGCTTGCAAATAACCTCAACTAAAAAGTTCATCACTTACAAATTCTGCTTCACACACTTTTAGGACACAGCACAATTAGACTTTCTTTCTTTGTTTCTTCCTTCCTTTTTTTTTTTTTTTGATACAGGGAATTAAACCCAGGGACATTCTACCTCTGAGGTATACCCCAGCCCTTTTTATTTTGTTTTGTTTTATTTGTACTGGGGATGGAACTCAGGGGCATTCTACCTCTGAGCCACCTTTTTGGTTTTTTGTGGTACTGGGGATTGAACCCAGGGGCATTCTACCTCTGAGCTAGACCCCAGCCCTATTTTTTTTTTTATTCTTTATTTTGAAACAGGGTCTCACTAAGTTGCGGAGGGCCTCACTAAGTAGCTGAGGCTAGCAGTGAACCCAGGTCCTCTGGTCTCAGCCTCCCAAGTACTGGGATTACAAGCATGCGCCACCACGCCCAGCTCTGAGCCACCCTTCTTTAAAATTATTTTTTGTCTTGAAACAGGGTCTCTGTAGGTTGCTGAGGGTTTTGCTAAGTTGTTGAGGCTGTCCTTGAACCTGTGATCCTCCTTTCTCAGCCTTGGGATTACAGGTGTGCGCCACCACACCTGGCGACTAGACTTTCTCAACACTATGTAACAGGGATCTTCTCTCCAATTTCCAGTAATATTTGCCTCATTTCATTCTGAGTCCTCACCAGCAGAACCTTAAACGTCTGTATTTCTACTGACAACCTGTTCAAGGCAGTCTAGGTTTCCTGTCATGCTCCTCAAAATTCTTCCAGCCTCTACCCATTACCCAATTCCCAAGCTACCCTCACAGTTTTAGGTATTTCTTACAACAGCCCCCCCCCAACTCTTGGTTCCAAAATTTATATTCATTTTCTAGGGCAACAGTAACAAATTACAGCAAATCAGGTGGATTTAAGCAACAGAAACTTATTTTCTCACCAGTTTGGAGGCCAAAGTCCAAAATCAATATTCCTGGACTAAAGCAAAGTCGTTGGCAGGTCAGTGTTCCCGTTAGAGGCGTGAAGGAGGACTCTGTGCCTGGCCTCTTCTGGCTTCATGTAGATGCCAGCACTCTTTGACTTATGGCCACCATCCATCCTTCCCATTTCAATTGTCCTTTCTTTTGTCGGTGTCAAGTGCCTCTTGGCCTTTGTCTTGTAAGGATGCACGTGATTGCATTTAGGGCCCAATCTAATGATCCAGGATAATCTCCCTATCTCAAGATTACCCAATGGAAACCACATGCAAAAATTTGAAGGAAACCATGAGAATTCTATCTCACCAAATACAGAAATCAATAAAGATATACAGCCGGGTGTGGTGGTACATGCCTGTCATCCCAATACTTGGGAGGTTGAGACAGGAGGACTGCAGGTTTGAGGCCAGCCTCAGCAACCTAACAAGACTCTCCACGACTTAGTGAGACCCTGTTTCAAAACAGAAAAACAAAAAGGGCTGGGGGTATAGATTGGGGGTAGAATGCCCCGAGTTTAATCCTCAGTGCCACAAAATAAAATAAAATAAAATAAAATAAAAGATATAGAAGTTATAAAATCGAAACAAATAGAAATTCTGGAGTGGAGGGTATAGTAACTAAAGTGAAAAAATCACTAGAAGAAGTTCAGCAGTTGACTTGAGCTGGCAAAAGAATCATCATACAGCATGCTTGAAGACAAATCAGTTGAGATTAACCAGTCTAAGGAGCAGGCAGGAAAAAAGAATGAAGAAAAGTGAACAGATCATAAGAGACCTGTGAGACACCATCAAGTATAACCACCCATGCATAATGTAAATCCCAAAAGGAGAAGAGTGATAAAAATGAGAACACACAATATTTGAAGAAATAATGGCCCCAAATTGTACAGAAGTCATAGGGTATCGATTCAAGAAACCCAATGAACCCCAGGTAGGATAAACTCCAAGAGGTCAGCACCAAGATACATTATGAGCAAACTATTGAAACCAAAGACAAAAAGAAGATCCTGAAAGCAGAAAGAGAAAAGCAACTCATCACATATAAGGTAACCTCAATAAAACTAACAGTTGATTTCTCATCAGAAATCATAGTGGCCAAAAGGCAATGGGATGATGTATTAAAAAAGTGCTGGGGAAAATAAAGATGAACCAAGATTTCTATACCCAGCAAAGCTATCCTTCAGAGATAAATGGAGATCTAGATATTCCAAGGTAGATAAAAATTGACTTTGTCACTGATAGACCTGGCCTACAAGCAATGTTAAAGTGAGTCCTCAGGCTGATAGTAATGTATATAAGACAATAACTAAAAACCAGATGAAATAAAACACCCCAGTAAAGGTTAGTGTTCAAGTCATATACATAGTGCTATAGTTTGAATCTGAAATGTCCCCCAAAGTCACATGTGTTAAAGGCTTGGTCCCGAGCCTATAGTGCTGTTGGTAGGTAGTAGAACTTTTAGTTGGTGGGGCCTAGTGGAAGGAAGTTAGCCCATTGGGGGTGTTCACTTGAAGGGGATATTGGGACTCTGGCCCATTCCTATCTTTCTTTCTTTCACTTCCCAGTTGCCACGATGTTAGCAGCTTTGATCTACCACACACTTCCCGCCATGATGTGATGCCTCATCACAAGCCCAAAAGCAATGGAGCCAACCAACATGAATTGAAACTATAAACCAAAAAAAATTTCCTCCTTAAAATTGAACTTTCTCAGATATTTTGTTGCAGTGATGGAAAGCTAAGAAACATAGATAAATATGTCAGTAATGTATTTTTAGTTTTTAACTCCTCTTTCCCCCCTATTTAATTTAAAAGATACTACAATAACTGTAAATCTATGTTGATAGGCATATAACATAAAAAAGTATACTCTGTGGCAATAACAATATAGGGGCAGGAGATGAAGCTGTAGGAACACAAAGTTTTTATATACTGTTGAAACTAAGTTGATGCTAATTAAAAGTAGATTGTTAAAAATTAAGATATAAGTGGGAATCCCTAGGACAACCACTAAGAAAATAACTGAAATAGTCTAGGAAAAGAAATAAGAAGAGAATAAAATGGTACCCTAGAAAATATCTAATGCAAAAAAAAAAAGAAGAAAGAATTAAAAGCAGTAATGGAGAAACTAAGGACTGAAAAAGATATGATACATGTAGAAAACAAATAGCAAGATGAGAGCAAGTTCTCATCAGTAATTACATTAAATATGAATGGAAAAATCTCCAATTAAAAGGCTGAGATCAGCATAATTGATTTTTAAAAAACAAGATCCAACTATATGCTGTCTACAAGAGCCTCTCTTTAGATCAAATGGCCCAAATAGATTGAAAGTGAATAAACAGAAAAGATATTTCATGAAAACTAACAAAAAGAGAGCTGGGGCTGGTGCAAGCCTGTAATCCCAGTACTTGGGAGGCTGAGACAGGAGGCCCTCAGTTTCAAAGCCAGCCTCAGCAACTTAGTAGGCTCTCAGCAATTTAGCGAGACGTTGTTTCTAGATAAAAATAAAAAATGCTGGGGGGGGGGTGTAGCTCAGAGGTAGAATATCCCTGGGTTCAATCCCCAGTACCACAAAAAAAAGAAACAAAGAAAGAAAAAGAGAGTAAGAGTGAGAGTGAGAGCAAGAGAGAGAGAGAGAGAGAGAGAACACACACATGTGAGCTAGAATGGTTATATTATCAGAAAAATAGGCTTTAGGGTAAAAATTGTTATAAGGGACAAAAAGAGACATTACATAATGATAAATGACTTAATCCATCAAGAAGACATAACAATTATAAACATATATTCACCTAACAACAGAGCTTCAAAAATATTTGAAGTAGAAATGAACTGGGGGTATGACTCAGTGGTAGAGCACTTGCCTAACACATACAAAGCCCTGGGTTCAATTCCTGGCACTGAAAAAAAAAAAAAAAAAAAAAAAAAGGTGGACAGGATCAAAGGGAAAAATAGCCCAACAAGAATAGTTGGATGCTTCAATATCTCATTTTCAATAAATGCATAGAATAACTATGCATGAGACAAGACAAGGAAACAGAAGATTTAAATGACACTAAAAAATAGTTAGACATGACTCCATCCAACAACAGCAGGATGTATGTTCTCCTTCTCTTTCCTCTTCCTTCTCCTCCTCCTTTTGCAGTACTGAAACTTGAACTTAGGGGCACTCTACCACTGACCTACATCCCCAGCCACCCCGTGTGTGTGTGTGTGTGTGTGTGTGTGTGTGTGTGTGTGTGAGTGTGTGTGTGTTTTACTAGGGATTGAACTCAGGGGTATTCTGCCTCTGAGCTACACCTCTAGCCCTATTTTATTTTTTATTTTGAAACAGGTTCTCACTAAGTTGTGCAGGTCCTTACTTAGTTGTTGAGGCTAGCCACAAATCTATGATCCTCCTGTCTCAGCCTCCCAAGTATTGGAATTACAAGCATCTGCCACCATGCCTGGCATTCCAAGCCCTTTTTGTTTTTGTATTTTGAGACAGGGTCTTGCTAACTTGCCCAGGGTGGCCTCAAACTTGTGATCCTCCTGCCTCAGCATCCTGAGTAGTTGGCATTACAGGTATGCACCACCACACCTGGCTTATACATTCTTCTTAAGGGCACATAGACATTCCCCAGGATAGGCCATATATTAGACCATAAGACCAATTGGAATAAATTGAAAAAGACTAGCCTGGCCTGGTGGTACACGCTTGTAATCCCAGTACTTGGGAGGCTGAGACAGGAGGATCGCAGGTTCCCAGCCAGCCTCAGCTACTTAGTGAGGCCCTGCATGACTTAGTGAGACCCTGTTTCAAAATAAGGAATAAAAAATAGGGCTGGGGGTGTAGTCCAGAGGTAGAATGTCCCTGGGTTCAATCCCCAGTACTGCAATAAATAAATAAATTGAAAAAGACTGAAGTCATATGCAGTATCTTCTTTGACCACAATAGAATGAAATTAGAAATTAATAAGAGGAGAAAATGGAAAAATTCAAAAGTATGTGGAAGTTAGATAACACATTCATAAGCACCCAATGGATCAAAGAAGAAATCACAAAAGAATTATATGGGATGAATGAAAATGAAAACACAATGTCCCAAAACTTATGAGATACAGCAAAAGCAGTACTTGGGAGGAAAAGTTACAACTGTAAACACCTGCATTAAAAAGAAGAAAAAAATCTCGTTAACAACCTAAATTTCCAACACAAAGGAGTCGAAAAAATGAAACCCAAATAAAGCAGAATGAAAGAAATAATAAAAATTAGAGTGGAGATAAATAAAATAGAGAAAAGAAAACAAAAAAAAATCAAAGAAAAGACAAGTTGGTTCTTCAAGAAGATCAACAAAATTGGGCTTTTCCCTCTTGAGATAGCCGATATTCTTCCTTAAATGTGTACTCCTTGCTTTCCTAAATAAATCTCTGTGCCAACCCCCTCCCCAAACAAACAAAAATCCAACCCCCCAACCCCAAATTAATGAGCCTTTAGTTAGACTGACCAAGAAATAAAAGACTCAATTACTAAAATGAGGAATTTACTACCAATCTCACACATGTAAAAAGGATTATAAGAAATACTATGAATAATTGTATGGTAACAAATTAGATAATCTAGATGAGATGGACAAATTCCTAGAAACTCAAACTATCAAAACTGGCTCAGGAAGAAATAGAAAACCTGAGTGGACCCAAACATAGGATTGAGTCAGTAATTTAAAACTTCCAATAAAGAAACAACTAGAAGCCGGGTGTGGTGGAGCACGCTTGTAATCCCAGTACTGGGGAGGCCGAGACAGGAGGATCCGGGGTTCACAGCCAGCCTCAGCTACTTAGTGAGGCCCTCCACAACTTAGTGAGATCCTGTTTCAAAATAAAGAATAAAAAAAAAATAGGGCTGGGGGTGGAGTTTGAAGGTAGAATGCCCCTGGGTTCAATCCCCAGTACCACAAAAAAAAAAGAAAAGAAAAGAAAAAAAAAGAAACAACTAGGACCAGACTCTTCAATGGTGAATTCTCTCAAACATTTGAAAAAGAATAAACACTGCCGGGTGTGGTGGCGCACGCTTGTAATCCTAGTACTTGGGAGGCTGAGACCAGAGGATCCGGGTTCGCAGTCAGCCTCAGCTACTTAGTGAGGCCCTCCGCAACTTAGTGAGACCCTGTTTCAGAATAAAGAATAAAACATAGGGCTGGGGGTGTAGCCCGGAGGTAGAATGCCCCTGGGTTCAATCCCTGGTACCAAAAAAAAAAAAAAAGAATAAACACTTATCCTTCTCAAACTTCTGAAAAATAAGGGCATGTACACTACAGAACTCATCCTATGATGCCATTCTTACCCTGACACTAAAGCCAGACAAAGACATCACAAGGTAAGAAATCTACAGACCAACATCCCTTATAAATATAGATATAAATTTCCTCAACAAAATACTAGCAAATCAAATCCAGCAACATATTAAGAGGATTATACGTCATGGCCAAGTAGGACTTATTCTGGTAATGTAAGCAAGTCCGGTTCAACATGTGATAATCAGTCAATGTAATATACCATATTATTAAAATGAAGGAATACAGCCACACAATCATCCCAATTGATGCATAAAAATATCACCAACCCAACACCCTTTCGTGATAAAAACTCTCATAAACTAGGAAGAGGAGGAGACTTCCTTAACTTGATAAAGGACATCTATGAAAACCCATAGTTAAGCTGGGCGTGGTGGCACACACCTGTAATCTCAGTACTTGGGAGGCTAAGACAAAAAGATCTCAGGTTCCAGACCAGCCTCAGCAACTTAGTGAGACTCTTAGCAACCTAGTGAGATCCTGTTTCAAAAATAAAAATTAAAAAAGGGGCTGGGGTGTAGCTCAGAGGTAGAATGCCCTGGGTTCAATCTCTAGTACCACAAGAAAGAAAGAAAGAAAGAAAGAAAGAAAGAAAGAAAGAAAGAAAGAAAGGAAGGAAGGAAGGAAGGAAGGAAGGAAGGAAGGAAGGAAGGAAGGAAGGAAAGAAAGAAA
>PVJS01057651.1:0-12002 GCA_004027185.1 Glis glis | reverse complement strand
GGATTGAACGCAGGGGCGTTCTACCTCCGCGCTACGCCCCCGGCCCTATTTTTTTTATACTTTATTTTGAAACCGGGTCTCACGAAGTTGCGGAGGGCCTCACTAAGTAGAGAGAGCAAGAGCGAGAGAGAGAGAGAGAGAGAGAGAGAGCGAGCGAGAGAGCTGAGGCTGGCCGCGAACCTGGATCCTCTGGTCTCCGCCTCCCAAAGTACTGGGATTACAAGCCTGCGCCACCACGCCCGGCACGACCATGTTTTGTATTTTATTTACTTTTTTAGTGTTAATTCTTTCTATTTTATTTTTATTTTTGTGCTTTTATTGGTGCATTATAGTCTCATATCACAATGAAATTCAAGTTGACCATATTTTATGGTTTGGTTATCTTTTTCTTTTCCTGGTAGTAGGTACTTGTGTGTGTCCCTCTGATAAAAAGAGGTGGATGGATAGTGAAATGGTGGGGGCAAGCAGGCAATGGGGCTGGGTGGGGAGGAGGGCTGCGGGGCAATCAATGGAGGACAGGAGGGACAGGAGGGTAAGGCTACATTTGACTTTGAAATTCTGGTTTCTTTCTCTTGCAAACTACTCTGAAGTCCTACTGAAATGTATTGGGAGATAAATTCTCAATGCTTGAGAACCACTGAACAGTTTTTTAAGGAAAATCTTCTAATGCACACACTTGAAAACATGGATCCTGTTTTGGAGTCATTTCTCTAATTTTTTGCCACTTCATAGTGATCCAGAGAGAAAGACTGCAAGCATTCTGTTCTGCCTTCTAAACCATTCCTGAGTTTTTTTTTTTTTCTGCAAAGGGAAGAGTTGGAAGGGGAATAAAGGAGCGATTAGAACAATATAGGTGATTTTCTGGGGTTGGAATAGTATCTTTTCTAACCAACAATGACAAATTTAGAGTCTGTGCCTACAGACTATGTCTCTTTAAGCTTCCAGCCAGGCAAAGCCACATAGGGGGTTCTCTCTAGACATTCGACTTGGATTCCTGCACTTCCCTAGCTTCTCAATTCTCTAACCACTGCTTAGAGCACTGCAGGATTCAGAGCCCTCCTGCTGGAGCTGCAGGGCCTGCTGCAGATCCTCTTTAATTCCCTCCATCATTTGAGTCACACGTGTCTCAGCCACAATACAGCACCTGCACCAGCAGTGCCCTTGTCACCATGACAACCACACAGGATGGGGACCAGACAGGCTGCACAGAGGGAGGTCTGTGCTCCCACTCTCCTGCTGGTGGTGCTGCTAACATTCAGTCCTTCACATGGCCACTGCTGCTGCCTGGGTGGCCTTGCACCTCCATTTCTGGGTGGGAGTGAGACTAGGGCTGAACGCCAAATTGCAGGTGGAGCTCAGGTGTTGGAGGAAGAGGTTCTGAGGCTCCAGAGAAGCAGAGGGTGACATTTCTTTTCCTGTTGCTGCTATCTTGAGCTGTAGTCTTTTAACAGATGAGGTGCTTTCTTCATGAGCAGGAAGAAAATAAAAGGGAAATGTAATCAATGATTTATCGAGATTTCCTGATGCTAAAAAGCCTCTGGTCTCACCTCCCAGCCACCACCTTCAAATGCACGGGCCTGTACAGTAAACAGAGTAAACAGTGCAGAAGCTGTGGAATAACAGGGGCAGGTTCAAATCTCAGCTGTCGCTGTGTGAGCTTTGCAGGCTTTGCAGCCTGAACTCTTGCAGGCTTTCAAGTTAGGCACTAATGACTGAGCAACAGATTTATTACTGATTTTTGGTGAGGGTGAAACAAAGTCAATAAATGTAATGTGCCAATAAACGTATTGCTAGGCACTAAACGTAAGAAGTGTACATGTCTATGACCTGGATAGCCGATGAATTGAATTGTGACTTTTATTCTATTGCCTTGGACAGAGAAGTATCAATAAGTCAAGATTAAGATTTTGAATAGCTTTAATATAGATATAGTAGGAAGTGACAGAAAACTTCTTTCCAGGATCCTGAAGCAGATAATATTTTGAATATCGTAGCAGTTTTTCTCTTAATTGTGCTACCTGGACATAGTGTCAGCTTGACCTGGGGGACTAGTACAGATGCACATTCTTTGATACCACCTAGATCCACTGAATCATACTCTGGGAGTGGAACCCAGAATTTTTTTTTGTCTGTGTGGTACTGGAGATTGAACTCAGGGGCATTCTACTCCTCAACCACAGCCCCAGCACTTCTTTTATTTTTTGTATGTATGTATGTATGTATGTATGTGTGTATGTATGTATGTATGTATGTATTTTGGTACTGGACATTGAACCTAGGGGCATTCTACCTCTGAGCACCCCAGCCCTATTTTATTTTTATTTTGAAACAGGGTCTCCCTAGGTTGATAAGAGTCTCACCACTTGCTGAGGCTGCCCTCCAACCTGTGATCCTCCTCTCTTAGCCTCCCAAATACTGGTTCTTTCTTTCTTTCTTTCTTTCTTTCTTTCTTTCTTTCTTTCTTTCTCTCTTTCTTCCTTCCTTCCTTCCTTCCTTCCTTCCTTCCTTCCTTCCTTCCTTCCTTTTGTTTTTATTTATTTATTTATTTATTTATTTATTCATTTATTTATTTATGTATTATTTTGTGGAACTGGGGATTGAACCCAGTGGACATTCTACCTCTGAGCTACACCTCCAGCCCAATTTTATATTTTATTTGGAAACAGGATCTCACTAAATCACAGAGGGCCTCACTAAGTTGCTGAGGCTGACCTTGAACCTGTTATCCTCCTATCTCAGCCTCCCAAGTACTGGGATTACAAATGTATGCCATCACACCCAGCTTATTTTTTTATTTTGAAACAAGGTTTCACTAAATTGCTGTGAGTCTGGATAAGTTGCTTAGGCTGGTCTCGAACCTGTGATCCTCTTGTCTTAGCCTCCCAAGTACTGGAAATACAAGTGTGGACTACCATACTCAGCTTCCAGAAATTTATTTTTAACAAGCCCCTGTTTAAGTTTGAAGCCTGAATACTCTAATGTAAGGAAAGCATGTTATGCCTATTTTTTCATTTCTCTGTTTTTTAGGCAGATATTTGGAAGACTCAAACACACTCTACCAATGATATCTCTAGAAAGGTAGCAATGTCTACAGGAAGCCCTTGCATGGAT
This sequence comes from Glis glis, assembly GCA_004027185.1. Lineage (NCBI taxonomy): Eukaryota > Metazoa > Chordata > Mammalia > Rodentia > Gliridae > Glis > Glis glis. The sequence continues at coordinate 8,891 of PVJS01057651.1, read as the reverse complement.
GGGTTTGAAATCAGCCTCATATTGTCTCTCTGAGTCAGTTTTTGTTGCTTTAACAAAATACCTAAAAATTGGCAATACATAAAGAAATGACATTTACAGCTGGGTGTGGTGGCACATGCCTGTAATCCTAGTACTTGGGAGACTGAGACAGGAGGATGGCAGGTTTGTGGCCAGCCTTAGCAACTTAGCAAGACCCTATGCAATTTAGTGAGGCCTTGTTTCCAAACAAAAAATAAAATAGGGCTGGGGGTATAGTTCAGAGGTAGAATGCCCCTGGGTTCAATCCCAAGTACCATGAAAAAAAAAAAAAGAAGAAGAAGCCAGGTGTGGTGGTGCACACTTGTAATCCCAGTACTTGGGAAGCTGAGACAGGAAGATCACAGGTTGGAGAACAGCCTCAGCAACTTAGGCCCTCTGCAACTGAGACCTTGTTTCAAAATAAAAAATAAAATAGGGCTGGGGGTGTAGCTCAGAGGTAGAATGCCCCTGAATCTAACTCCTAGTACTTAAAAAAAAGAAAGGAAGAAATGAGGTTTATTTAGCTCACAGTTTTGGAGGCTGAAAGTCCACTAGCCATGGGACCATCTCTGGTGAGGGCTTCATGGAGGATGGCATCATTGGGGTACTACATGCAAGGGTGATCACACGGTGAGACAGGAGGTCAGAGAGAGAAAGTCAGGGACCAGGTTCACCCTTTTATAACAACTCACTGTCATGGGAACTAACCAGGGTCTCATGAAAACCACCTTAATATCTTCAGAAGGTAGCATACCTAGCAACCTACCCACTTCCCACCAGCTTCCTCCTCTCAAAGCTCCATCATCTCAACACTGCCATGCTGAGGAGCACACCTCTAACACATGAACCTTTCCTTGTCCCTTGAGGGTAAACCACATCTAAGTCATATCACCTTCCTATTCCACTCAGGTGTGGAGAAAGTAGCCAATATTTACATATCCATTTAAGGAGATAGAAGTGCTTGGAATAGGTCAGGATAAGACTATAGAGAGTATATGGAGCTAAAGCTTGAGGCAGCGGCAAGAGCTATTGTCACCATCAGCAGCATCACCATCATTGTCATCAGTAACTAGTGTCAACATCATGCTTAGAAGACCAAGGAAAACTTGTCACACTGCAGTGGAGACTTGTGCAGGATGCCTGTTGACCAACTACATCCCAGGTCACCCAGATGAATAGAAAAATATGCCCAAGGAAACAAAGAAACAAAACCTTCACAAATCACCCTTCAAAAAGTCCAAAATAAATAAATAAATAAAAGGGTAATTCATTTCTTTCAAAAAAAAGTCTATTTAGAACCAGAGATCACTTACTATAGATAAAGACACTGAAAACATTTAAGGAGCATGTCTATTTTTATCATAAATCTGTTTTAAAGATGAGGGGAGAGGAGAAAGAGAAAAAGGAGGAGGAGGAGGAGGAGGAGGAGGAGGAGGAGGAGGAGGAGGAGGAAGAAGAAACAAACAAATAAAAATAACACTGAGCACCAGAATATTTATCCAAAGTGATCAGACAGTAAATGAAATAATAATGCTTGAATTTGGTGAAAACAAAAATAAGACAAGCAAACAGTAAACACTTATGTTGGAGCAGGGTGGAAAAATCTTTCCTCTGTAAGCAGATGGTTGAGTGTGGTCAGAGTTTCAATCACAGGCTATTAAGTTTCATGCTTTCATGAATGAGTCCTGTCTCTCTTGTCTGCTCTATTTTTCTCTGTTGCATTTATCACTTACTACTTATATGTTCCTGTGTTTATTGTTTATGCTGTCTCCACCTTCTGTGATGGATGCTTCACAAAGGCAGAGATTATTTTTGCCTATTTTGTTTTAAACTGTTTCAGTTAACAAGAGTAGTACTTGGAACATAGTAGACACTCAATAAGGAGTAAATGAATGAAAGAAGGATAGAGGGATAGAGTAACCACTCAATGAATCTCCTCTAGACATATGTTGTGGTATTGATAGTAATTAGTTGATACAAGACCATAATATTTTTTAAATTTTTTGTGGTTCTGGGGATTGAATCCAGGGGTGTTATACCTCTGAGATACACTCTCAGCCCTTTAAATTTATTTTTTATTTGGAAACAGGGTCTCACTAAGTTGCTGAGGGCCTCACTAAATTGCTGAAGTTGGCCTCAAACCTGTGATCCTTCTTTCTCAGCCTCTCAAGTACTGGGATTACAGGCATGTGCCACCATGTGTGGCTGTAATATTTTTAAAATAAATTCTTAATTTAAGAATAACTTAGACTGGATATTTTGACCCATTGTCCCTAAGAAAAGATGACACCCCTTTGCATGGAAAAAAATTACCTAGTCACCATCAATAGTAATTGGCTAGAGGAAATGCCAATTGTGAGTTCACATTAACTTCTTAAAAACGTTGTAAACTTTCACTGTGATTCTGGGAAAAATTTACTCATAAAAGCCATCTAATAAAAAAATTTCCCAGTGAAATGTCACTGGGGACCACAGAGTCTCCAAGTTTCCATTAAATTGTTATGTGTGATATATGTTTTTTAACTGCCTGGGTCCCTTTACTGCCAACAGACAACATTTGAAGGGACAGTGATAAATCTCACTGATTTTTTTTCCATCTCACCCCAGGTCTCAAGTTAGAAAGATTGTTCTCTGTCCAGTGCTGATCCAGATGGGCTGAGAGGCAACGATGATGGGATGTTCAAAAGAAACCACAGTGACTCTTCTCATATGGAGTCCTTCTGAGATGTGAATTCTGAAGACCTTGGGTCCTTGGGATACTTTTGTTGCTAAAGAAACTGAATTCCTTTCAAGTGTGGTTATATTGAAAGGAGGAACAATGTTAGGGAGACATTGTTATGCCCGCCCAGACCAAACGTGCACAGCTTTCAAGTTCAAACTGTATATTTGGAAATCTAAAGGCTGTCTTTATGGACCTTTGTATTAGAAACTCTATAATACATGGATCGGTGGGGTGCTTTGGAACCTATGTGAATTGTGCCCACATGAAAAAGGCCAGACCCCACCAAGGGGAAAAAAAATGAAGGGTAAACCGCTCCTGCCTTTGGTAGGTCTGGGTAGAGGATGGGGAAAGAGGGTTAACTCTCTCAGAAGACTAAGTGAAAGTGTGAACATAGGAACATAAGATAGAGGTGATAGAAAGAGAGCTGTTTATAATTAGTATGCCAGCTATTTGGATGTTTTATTTCTTATAAAAATCTACTCAATGTAATTTTCGCGTCCATTTTTAAATGTAAACATAGACAGTAGTTTAATTTAGTAAAAGCATTTCTGTTGCAATAGCCTCGTATACTAAAACATTAAAAGTACCTGAAAAAGTGGAAAAAATTGCATTCACAAATATATGTTGTCATGGTAAAGCCCCAAATGGAATAGTTTTATCAGATATATGCTTCACAGGTATTTTTTCCTTGTTTTTCTGTTTTAACTTTTTATTTAGATGTTCTACTATTAAGATGTCTTGTTGAAGAATATTTATATGACCTAAAATTGGTTGCTGTCAAAATATGGGAAAATATGTTTTCTTAAACACTTATTACATGTCAGAATCTTTGCTAAGTGATAAAGATTTCTTTCACCAAATCTCCATGGCTATGAGAAATAATCATTTAATTTTTTTTTCAAAAGAGAAAACTGACACTCAGGGGTTATAACATATTTGTTCATCATTTCACAATTTCCAGGGAAGGTAGAAACATACTCAGCTTTCCTTCTGACTAGTACATTTATACTCCTTACCTTCAGCACACCTATGCTCTCCAACGAGAAAATTTTATTTCCTGCCAATAGAATCTGACTCAATCCATTTCCCCCATATCAACTGGGAAAAAATGACAAAATTTTTAAAACTTAAAAAAGCAGTCTTGATGCGAATAATTTAATATAATCAAATCATGCTAACATGTGAATTTAGGCAAATATATTTTTGCATAGTTGCAATCAGTATGAACATAAGAGTTTTATATTGTTTTTAAAAGTCCATGTCCTCCATGTTTTACATAATGTTACAAATTAAGTCCATGTCCTCCATGTTTTACATAATGTTACAAATTTTTAAATGCTTTTACCATCTTTATAATATTCTAATGACTTGTCATATTAGTTAGTCCATTTTTCTGTTGTATAGCAAAATAGCTAAGACTGCACAGACAAAAAAGAGGTTTATTTATCTCATGGTTTTGGGAGATGAAAGTATAAACAATGTGTCCCTGGCTCTTTCAAGTTACCCATGTCTGGGTCGTCCCTTGGCAGATGGCAACATAGTAAGATGCATGACATGGTGAGACAGAAAGCCAGAGGACAAGGAAGGGCTCTTTCCTGGCAACTTCCCTTCACAAGAACTAACTCAGGGTTCCAAGAAAATCACCTTAACCCCTTCTGAATCCCATTCACCCAAGCAACTCTCACTAAGCTCCACCCTTTAAAGGTCCCACCATCTCTTAACACGGCCACACTGACGACCAAGCTTCAACACATGAAATTTTGGAGGACACATTTAAACCCCACTCAACCCATAGCACACAGCACTGGACATTGTAATTGTTCCTCATTGTTTAGATATTATAGATAATATTGCAACTCACATCTTAATTGAAAGGAAGGGGGAAAAGGCCTACATAAATGGTTTCTCTAGGACAATTCCTGCAAACTGCATTGCTGAAGTATCTTTATTTCTCTTCATATACATTAATATATTGCTTTTCAAACTGATAGACATACATTGCAGTTGTACCAGAAATTGAGTTTATAAATTTTACTTCTACCTCATCACCATTGGTAATTGTGATTTAGTTTAGAAGTTTATCTGTGCAATATCAATGAAATGTAACCTCGTTGTTTTAATTTGCATTTATTTGATTATTTGTAAGATGGGACAATTCCCCATGTATTCATTTAGGATTTTCGTTTTCTCCTTATATCTTGCAAACCAATGGCATTGTTAAGCATATTATTTTACCATTTCTAGTATTCACAGAGGATATATGCATATATATATATATATATATATATATATATATAAATCTGTCTACATATATATGTAAGTATTTATATATAAATTGATGTATATTTATAAATATGTGTGTATTTCACTTTCAGGAAAGATAAAGTCACTAAGGGCACATAAAATTCAAAAGATTCTTATCTCTGAAAAGATACTAAAAAGTCTAATATCTTTAGCAAATACTAATGAGAAACTAATTATTTATTTATCTAAGTGTGGTAATCTGTTATAGCTTTTATTAACTCTCAGGCTTTAAAAACTTAATGAAATGGTCACCCCAGTCTAATTAAGGAATTGTGGTTGGAATCCCACTAGGCTGGGGTTAGGGTTAGTGATTCCTGCAGACATGAAAGATGAGGTCCAGGAATGTAGATTATGGTGGCAATAACTTGCACAGCAATGGTGCCTGCACCTGGTGCCATACCTTGGCCCCTAAGAGGGGGAGCTGAGGTTAAGTCCCAGATTTTAGTGCTGGCTTTTGGTCCAACTTACAACATGAAGAAGTGCTGTATGCCTGTATGTCTCTATCACTCTGAACTTCATTTTGATGTATGATGGCAATGCACTAATAAAAAAAAAATAAAGAAGGAATAAATTCTGAATGGTACCCATAGCAGCTGCCACCCATAGATGGATTTAGTTGTAGGCATTCTTTTTATCTCATACATTTACATAAAACTGTGGCAAGAGGAAGAATTTATAAAGCTTTTAAGCTATAAAACTAATCCTTGAAATAAAAACAATGGAGTCTGTCTACGTCTTTGTGGTGTTTCAACCACAGAAGCAAGTGCGGATGACTTCAGAGGGTATCTTGGTTCCATTGCTGACTAAATCTAACCTCCCATGTTGCCTGGTGAACCTCACTCCAAGCTGGTAGTATCTCACAGGTTCTTTGTCCAACTTTATAAGACCATACTATTTGAGGAAAGGAGTTAGGGCATGTGGCACACATTTTTTCCTTTTTCCCTCATGGTTAAACCCTCTTTGCCATTAATTAAGAACACAACATCTATTTGGAACTAGGCATCTCAAAAAAGTGAGAATATTTTAGAACTGACATCATTCATTTTTTAAAATAAGTTTATTAATCTTATTCATTCACCCATCAGAGAGGTGGGCCACAACATGGCCCAATAGAAAGCTTAAACCTCAGTGTTACGTTCTCTCCACCTATTTATTTGATATCCTTGGGCTAGGTGTATAACCTAGCTATAAAACGGTTTCTTATTTATGAACTAAGGGGCTACACTAGGTCATCAGGTTTTCTTGCTGTCACAGTTTGTGATTTTTCAGTAATATGTGCATCTAGGTCCTACTGGCGCAGCACCCTTCTGGCACATGAGGAAAAGACAAAACAAAGTGTAAGACATGTTCCCCACTCTGTTGGAGCTTTCGATCTTGTGAACCTTCTCTTCCCTGCCACACAAATTAAACAGGCAACAATAGGGCAGGTACCCAAAGTAGTTTATAGGACAGCGGTGTTCTGAACATGGTTTGATGACGGATGGAACCTTAACAGCCTGTGGGGGTTGGAGAGAGAATAGAAGGGCTTGAGGCCATGTGGCCCTGTGTTCCAGACTTTGCCTCAGCACCTGCTTCTGTCTCTACTGCTTCTTTCAAGTGAGTGGGCTTCTAGGGTCTAGTTTGCTTATCTGTCAAATGAGAAAAGTAGTAATTAACTCAAATGGTTAATTTGTCTAATTTTAATTAGAGATGCTATGGGCAGAGTGTCACCTGATATGTAGTAGAAACTAAGAAATGGTAGAGAGGATATGGAGATGGAGGAAGAGGAGAAACTTGGATAGCATAAACAAGGTGCAGTGATGGAAATTAGAGAACACTTCTTTCTTAGTGTAAGTTAAACAAAGAAGTTAGTAAAATGTGGCATATTTGTATATCATAGATATTTATGTTCTAGTGGGACAAGAGAGGGGAATGGTAGCATATAATTAATGTGATGACTTCTTTTCAAGCCTAGTTTACACTTAGTATTTACACCAAGATGATTGGATTTAACCTGATACTTTAGAAGATGATTCCCTAAGGAAGTAGTCTCTATGCTAAAATCTGAAAAATCCCAAGTAGGAATCGATTAATTGGATAGGCTGGCACACATAAAAGCTACAAGATGGGAAAAGGATGGCATATGAGCAGCTGAAGGGTTAATATAACTGGGGTAAGGAGGGAATAAGAATGGATGGGCCCAGAGGGTCCAGAGAAGTGGGCTGGACCTATTCATGCATAGCCTTGTAGATTATGTAAGCATTCAGCCTTCATCCTGAGATGAATGGAAAGCCATGTTTGGTTTTAGACATGACAGGGATATGATTTTGTAGTTTCATATGTAATTATAATGTATCTAAAATTTAAGTATCTGGTTAGATAAGCAATAACTGAATAATGCCTTTCTAGACTTATCTGCTACTTTTGCATATGAAGCTATAAAATCTTCTAAAATGATTTGTTTCTTCTACTATTCACATGTTGCACAATTAGAAATCACTTATATCTATAAAGCATTTCAATGTGGTTATTTTGTGTATATGCTAAACCTGTAAGGATACCAATGTCATTATGTTTAAAGAGCTAAGCCTTAGGTGGGCATAGAGGTACACACCTGTAAACCAGTACTTGGGAGGCTGAAACAGGAGGATCTCAGGTTTGAGGCCAGCCTCAGCAACTTACACTCTGTTTTGAAACAAAACAAAACAAAAAAAATAAAAAGATCCGGGGATGTAGCTCAAAGGTAGAATGCCCCTGGGTTCAATCCTTAGTATCACACACACAAAAAATAACTCATTCTTTTTTTTTTGATAGGTATTTGGTTATGTACCATCATTTCAACAAATTTATATAATAAACCAGCATTATCTATTATGGATCTTGAGCTAGAGCAATGAATGAAATATGAAAGAAATATCTACTCCAATGGAGTTCTTTCCTTCTTCAAATCACTACTAAAACCCTTTATGATTGCAAAGTTCTGTTTCTATCCTGATAGACTTTCAAATTTACACCTTTATTCTTCCATCCATGTATGATCTTGATGATTCTCCATGAAATTAGAGACAAAACAAGGTAAAGATTAAGAACTGGGCTTGTGTCTGGGATTTGAATTCTGATTTTGCTATTTATTAGCACTTTTGGCTAAGTATTTTACGTATGCCATCTTAAACTTAAAAATACACTGCATTATTATATGTATTTGTTGCAACAATAGTGTGCTACTAAGTATCTGTCAAAGGGAAGAAAAGATTTGACAGATAAGCCTTTTAAACATGATGATATCAGGGTCCGTAAAGGTTTAGTACACACACAAAATATCTACAATATGAAAACTTTGTAGATATAGGTGATTTTGAATTTAGCATGTGATAAGTGCTATTTTCATTTGTAGAGAAGAAAATTAAAAAGGTGGCAATATTTTTTCAGTCACATACTTAGCTCTAAAATGTAAGACAGTGCAACTCATAGGAGTCTAGTAACTTTTTTCTCTGTAATAATGATAAAAGGCAAATCCTTCATGTTTTCCTGTTTTTCTGACTCAGAAATTCTGCAAACCTCTAGAGGTGGGCCAAAAGCTAGGCCTCTAAATACTTTGCCTTATTAAAAGTCAACAAAGTCTCCTGTTAAAAGAGTTGCCTGGCCGGAGAAAACATTTTCTCTTGTTTCTTAATGGAAAAGCAAGCCTGCTGATTAAAACAGAGTAATAGTTTCGAAAGCTTCCTCTTGACAGAGCATTTTCTTTCTCATTTCCTAATGAATTACTCCCCAAAGAAAATCCATTAAATTTCAAGGCACAAGGTTCCCTAGAGACCTCCCCACCTCCACCATTCACTTTCCAAAAGGTTCATCACTTAGAAATCCATAA
>PVJS01057650.1:0-11994 GCA_004027185.1 Glis glis | reverse complement strand
GTGTGTGTGTGTGTGTGTGTGTGTGTGTGTGTGTTACTGGGAACTGAACCCAGGAGCATTCTACCTCCAAGCTACACCCTCATCCCTTTGTAATTTTGTTTTAAAACAAGGTCTTGCTACATTGCTGAGAGTCTTGCTATGTTGCCAAGGCTGTCCTCCTCCTGCATCAGCTTCTCAAGTACAGGGATTACAGGCATGCACCACCACACCCAGTTCCCAGATGCTATTCTTGATGTAACATGGTTGTACCAGTGTGAGGGGAGCTGCAACCATCATTTCTGTGTGTGTGTGTGTGTGTGTGTGTGTGTGTGTGTGTGTCCAAGTAACATATTTATAAAGTGGTTTGTCCAAAGAAGTATTTGATTAACTGTTTCAATGGTTATACATTATAATGATCTGTTATGACTTTTACAGTCCTAAATTCTACCAACTCCATTATTCAATGTTAACCAATGCCTCCCATATTTTTGTTGTTGTTGTTGTTTCTGTACTGGGGATTAAACCCAGCGGCATTTTACCTCTGAGCTACACCTCTGACCTTTTTATTTTTTATTTTGAAACTGAATTGTGATAGGTTGCTGAAAATCTTTAAGTTACTGAAGCTAACCTTAAACCTGCAAATCTCCTGCCTCAGCCTCCCAAATATTGGGATTACAGGCTTGTGCCTCCACACGCAGCTATTCTCCCATATTCTTTAAGTGTGTGGTTTGTTTTTTGGACCCAAGTTCAGGACTGGACATTTATCCTTTGTACATTTCATTCTGTCAGTCTCTTGCTATAGCTTACTGCAGTCTTTTTTGGATTTCATAAAGTCAGGTTTTTTTAATTAAAGGAAATTTAAATATCATTCAGTACAGTGCAGGCATTTTATGTAAGACAAAACTAGAACTCTGAAAATGAGAGGCTTAGGAAAGCACATAGTAGAGTAGGGACAGGGCTTACTAGCTTCCAATCTAGACCCCACAGAGATTTGATCTAGAGTTACTTGACATTTTAGCATTCTTGTACATCTAGTTTCTTTAGACATAGAAAAATATATACGAAGCCAGGCGTGGTGGCGCACGCTTGTAATCCCAGTACTTTGGGAGGCAGAGACCGGAGGATCCGGGTTGGCGGCCAGCCTCAGCTCTCTCTCTCTGTCTCTCTCTCTCTACTTAGTGAGGCCCTCCGCAACTTCGTGAGACCCGGTTTCAAAATAAAGGATAAAAAAATAGGGCCGGGGGTGTAGCGCGGAGGTAGAACGCCCCTGGGTCGGTACCGCAAAAAAAAAAAAAAGAAAAATATATACGAGCCAGGCGTGGTGGCACATTCTTGTAATCCCAGTACTTGGAAGGCTGTGAAAGGAGAATCGCAGGTTCGAGGACAGCCTCAGCAAGTAGTGACTCTCATCAACCTAGTGAAACCCTGTTTCCAAACAAAAAATAAAATAGGGCTGGGGTGTAGTCCAGAGGTATAATGCCTCTGGGTTCCATCCCAAGTACCACAAAAAAGAAAAGAAAAAATATATACAATTACTTATTCTGCATTATTGCCCTTTGAAACTTATCTACTGTCAGATTGATCACACTTCTCTCAACCTGTGGTTTCAGGGAATTTCCTGTATCTAAAGGACTGGTTGATTCATTTTGCTCTAAAAGTGAAAATCTATAATAGTGGATGAAGAAGCCTGGATATGGAGTCTCAGCTTCTAGAAATAATATTGATAAATTAAAGTTCCATAAGTAACATTATTAAGAATCAGAATTATATTCCTGGATATTTCTAAGAAAATTATTTCTCTAATTTTGTCAAAGCCCAAGAAAACACAACCTACGTCAAGTAAAATTTGCAAGTGTTGGCTCATCCAGGCCCCAAATATCATTTTTGTCAACCAACTCATGTATTTTGAAATGTGTAACTTTGATCCAAAACAAATAATTAAAAATACTAGCTGGGCATGATGGCACACGCTTATTATCCCAGTACTTGGGAGATTAGCCAGTCACAGAAAGTGAAGGGTCATGTGTTTTCTCTCATATACAGAAGCGAGGGAGTAAGGAGGATACAAGAGGGACTTTTAGATAATGGAGGAGAAACTCCAGTGTAGCAAGGGAAGTGGTCTAGGGGTGGGTGGGGATGCAGGAGATGGAGAATTAGTGAAGGAATAATTTCCGTCGATATTATGTACATATGTGAGAATACTAATGTCAATCTCAATAGCCTGTATGGGGAAGGGGGGGCAGGGAATGGGGAAGGAAAGCTCACCAAGTACTGTGTGCATGTATGTCTCTATCACTCAGAACTACATTATGATGTGAGACTACAATGCACCAATAAAAGTATTTAAAAATAAAAATAAATAAAAAGATCTGAGGGTGTAGCTGAGAAGCAGAAGGCCCCTGGGTTCAATTCCTAGTATGCACCCTTCCAAGAAAAATAAAAGAAAAAGAAAGCACACATTTTCTTTGTGTTGGATAATAGGAATTGGAGCACATTGTGTTTTCTTTTATATCCGGGCTTCTAGGAAGCTCGTAGTCCACCTGAATTGTATTGTAATTGTACTAGTGAGGTAATCCCCCAAGTAGCTGCTTCCTCTTCATTCTCCATGGATGTTTTAACAGTCTCATCATAAGTGTATGTTTATTATGTCATCAAAAATCATCTTTGTAAGTGTAACAAAACATCTAATTGCCATCATTCAAGGAGCATCTTTGAAGAGGCTGCCCCAGAATCCCCACTGCATCCAGTCTATGATGGTTGCTTTTAAACTTCTAGTTTATCAGTCTAGACAGTCTTTTCTGAAAGGTGATCTGGAGAATTCAGAGAAAAGTAATAAAAGTGCCCCTATCTATTTTTTAACTGGGCTGTTGAGGCAGGGGGTACCGGAAGAGCCATCAGAAAGGTGATAACAGCAGATGGAAGAGCAGAAAACTACTGGCTGTAGTGCATTTTCAAGTGGCTGAAACATGTTGATAGCTTCCATAGTCTACAATCAATGTTACTTAGTGTGCCTAATGAGAAAATTCAAGTGAAGATAATTCTACCACCAGAAATAGAATAAAGGATTCCTAGATATTTGGGTATACAAGTTAAAAGAGTGTGTGTGCATAATAGCTAGGAAGAATAAGACTGATCTTATATATTCAGTCACTTAATTTCAAGTTTTGTGGATGAATCAAATAGCAACCAGTCTTGTTCAGATAAAGCAACCATGGCTGGGCATGGTGGCGCACGCTTGTAATCCCAGTACTTGGGAGGCTGAGACTGGAGGATCCAGGTTCGCAGCCAGCCTCAGCTACTTAGTGAGGCCCTCCGCAACTTAGTGAGACTCTGTTTCAAAATAAAGAATAAAAAAAAATAGGGCTGGGGATGTAGCTCGGAGGTAGAATGCCCCTGGGTTCAATCCCCAGTACTGAAAAAAAAGAAAGAAAGAAAGAAAAAGCAACCATGAAATCCAGCCTCTACCTTGGCAAAATTACTGCTATTTAGCCTCATATTTTCATTTATCCAAACTGGGCCAATAATCATCCATCCCAAGATTTCAAAGATTCATGAACAAGCCAAAAAATCTCCAGAATTAACCAAAGCCACATACTTCATGTAGCGAATATCACCTCCACATCAATAATAGTCTTAATCAGCAAAGAGGCAACAGGTAACCACAGGAAACTAATACACTTATATCTAGAAATGAAAAGATCTTATATGTCATCTCATTCAGCTCTCACACTTAATATTGAAGAAATGAAAGGAATAGTTATTCATGTTTGTAAGCATGGAAATGATTTTTTTGGTTTTTTGTTTTGTTTTGTTTTTCGGTACTAGGGATTGAACCCAGTATCATTCTACCTCAAAGCTACAGCCCTAGCCCCATTTTTTGTTCTGTATTTTGATACAGGGTCTCACAAAGTTGAGGAGGGCCTCAGTAAGTAGCTGAGGCTGGCCACAAACCTGCGATCCTCTGGACTCAGCCTCCCAAGTACTGGGATTACAAGCATGCACCACCACGCCCGGCATGGAAATGTTTTTGAGTGATAACCTTGCCAAGTCATATTAGTTAACAGTCACCAACTAGATGCAAAGTTCCAAGTTTCTAGCCCTAGGGGAGGTCTCAAAAATGGTCCAAAGAGAACAATGAATTAAGTCCTTATTTGGGAGGTCCAAAATAACATGGGAAGCCACAGCAATGAAGATGCAATGGATCCTCATTTTTTATGAATCCTATATTTGGGAATTTGCCTACTCAAATTTATTTGTAAACCCAAAATCAATATTTGTACGGCTCTCCTGGTCATTCACAGACATGCGTACAGTGATAAGAAAAAATTGTCTCCTTACCTTTATGTGCCCAGTCGACACTGAACAAGGAAAAACTCTTCTTTCTTGTTTCACCTCTCATACACAGATGACCAGAGGATGGACCAATTGGACAAGGTTCGAATTCCAGATTCTTGGAGGGGAGGTTTCTAGTGAGTCACTTGTCACTTATCAACTTCATTTTCTCTATGGTGAAATAATGTAAAGAAAGTAGAACCTTCTGGGATAAGTTGATTTTACATTTTTAAGATAATAATTTATGTAAGACATTACTGTGAGTGTATATTCCCAAAGGGGCAGTGGTTTATTATTTGCTAAGTCAATATTTATGATACTTTTATAAAATATAATTATCACAAATAATGAGAACTGAATATTTGTATGTGCATTTATATGTATATATTCCCACATTACATATAATTATTATTTTTTGTGACACTGGGCATTCTACCTCCAAGCTATACCCCCAGCCCTATTTTATTTTTATTTTGAACAGGGTCTTGCTAGGTTGCTGAGAGTCTTACTATTTGCTGAAGCTGTCCTCGAACCTGCGATCCTCCTGTTTCAGCCTCCCAGTACTGGGATTACAAGCATGTGCCACCACGCCCAGATACATATAATTATTTTTGTGGTATTGGGATGTATTAATCAAGGTTCTTCAGAGGAACAGAACCAATGGGGTGTGTATACATATATTATAAAAGGGAATTTATCAGATTGGCTTACATAATCAGAAGCTGATAGCTCCCAAATGGCTGCACATAGGAGAACCAGAGGAACCAGCAACTGCTCAACCCAAGAAACTGGAGCCTCAGAACAGGAAGGAGCAATGATGCAGCCCTGGTCCAAGACAGAAAGGCCTGAAAACTCCCCTATGAATCACTGGGGAGAGTCCATGTTGGAAAAGTGAAGGAGCTGGAGTCTGATGTTCTAGGGAACCTACTAAAGAATGGAGCTTGCCCTAAGGCCACTTCCTTCTTCCTCCTTTCCTCCCATCTGGTTCCCAGACTATCGGACAGTGCCACCCACATTCAGGGCCAGTCTCCCCCTCAGTTTACTGGTCCACATGTTAATCATCTTGGCAAACATTCTCATCAACATACCCAGAAATCTCTGAATCCAGGGCATCTCTCAGTCCAATCAAATTGACAATCCAGATTAACCATTATGTGGGGATTAACCATTACGGGGCCACTCTACCAATGAGTTACATCCCTATTCCTTTATATTTTTGGTTTTGAGACAGTGTCTTGCTAAGTTGCTCAGGCTGATCTTGAACTTTTGATCCTCCTGCCTCACCCTCCTGGGTCACTGGGATTACAGGTGTGTGCTATTATATATAATTTCTAAAAGGTTGACCTTTATTCTTGTTTTCTTTCTTTCTTTCTTTTTATACTAGGAATTAAACCCAGGGGCATTCTACCTCCAAGCTACACCTCCTGCCCTATTTTACTTTTTATTTTGAAAAAGGGTCTTAATAAATTGCTGAGGCTGGCCTCAAACCTGTGATCCTCCTGTCTCAGCCTCCCACGTACTGAGATTACAGGCAAACAGACATGTGCCACCACACCTGGCTGAGGTTGACTTTTATTCTTAACAAACATCCTAGTGTTCTACCCATAAAACACAGAGTAGGAAAGAATGTGTTAGAAAAAAAAAAACAGTAAGTAGATGATAGATGATATGTGGCTCTTTTCTGATACCAGGATGACATGTTACCCCCCTACTCAATGAGTATCACACCCAGGGGTGGCAAGTGGGGGAGGAAGGAAATGGAGGAGGAGCAGAATTTTGAATTATTTATCTGAGGTATATATCCTGCACTGATCAAAAGATTATTGGATCAGACTGAAGAAATGCATAGAAGACAGTAAGTTTAATTTTCTAGAGGGCTGGGAACCAAGACTCAGAAAAGTTTTTTGTAATAGGAAAGAACAGAAAACAACCTACATGTTCAATAAAGTATTGTTAAAATAAATTATGTAAAATTCATACAGGGAATACTATTGTGCTATTAAAGGCTAAAGTAGATCTATTACTACTCATGCCGACATGAAAATATCATAATGTTAGTTAACTTGTAAAGTCATAAAACTGAACATACAACGTGATTTCAAAGGAAATAAATGTGTTCATGCATATGTGTGTGCAGAGATGACATATAAAAATCCACATGTGCCTGACGTCAATAACCAGCTCCTGTTCAAATACAACCCTCAGAGGGAGGTAGAGCTCCTCAGCTGGATTAAAGGACTCAGGCTTCTCCACTGGCGCCAACTTCTGTAAGTCTGAAGGATGGGATTATTTTATGCACACTCATAAACAAGCTGAAGCTGGGATCAGCTATTCCATTCACCCTGTGGGCTTATTCAAGACCTGTGAACTGTATGAGAGTGGGAACATGAAACAGGTTCAAGTGTCTCTTCTCCCGATGGAGAAGGGCACAGACAAAAGCTACAGTGTGGCGCAGACACTGGCATGAAATACTTGGAGAAGCAGGAGCCAAGTTCGATGATAATACCATGAAGGCCAGTATGTGTGTCATCAGGCTGCAGACAAGCACCAACAGATGTGCAAGGCAGTCAGGCATGACAACTTACAGCAACAGGCAATATCTCTACAATGCTAAGAATCATATCCTGCCACCCATGGACCACGTAACCATCAGCCTCCAGATGAGCAAGAACAAATGTGCTAGCTGAGTGTGTATGACAGTTTCAGGGACCCAGTGGCACATCTATGACACCAAGCTGGGGGACAACATTTGGAACAACTCCTCCATTCTCTGAAAATGGGCTACACAAAGGGCACCAACCAGAGCAGCCAGGACTTTGGTCTGGCCTGCAGATATACAATCCCAACTACTTCGTCCAAGATTCAGCCACTGATGGGGCTCCTTCTGGTGCCAGTGACTGCCTAGGCCCAGGGGAGGTGCTGGAGTCAATTCCTTACTGCCACAATGAGGCTGGATACTAAGGTACACAGGCGTGCTGTCTCCCCACATCAGAATCCTGTTTGAGATTTTGTTTTTCTTGTGTTTTCATCAGCTTGTTATCTTTTTGTAAACATGTTCAGTGCTGACAACCAAGGGTCTTTGGGCTGCTGGGTGAGCTCAGGCAGTGGTGGGTGTTTTTTACCATCCTGCCTTGAATTCCTCTGCATTACTGAGTCACCTGGCTTAGGGGACAGGAATGGGGAAGGCCATAGCCAAGTATGTATGGGGTGGGGGTCCTTGACAGGGCATATTAAGACAGGGAATTTCACAGAGGTCTATAAGCCAAGCTGTATGGGTAAGAGATCTGAATGTGAACGAAAACTGACCCAAAATGTTTTACAGTTCCCTTCCCTCTTTCCTTTTGTCTGTCAATCAGTTTGTGGTTTCAGTACCAACAGAAGTTATAGGCAGTATTAATGATAGTAAGAATTTATTTTTCTGGGGGAATGGGGTAGGAAATGGGGAATACTTGGAAATGGGTCCCCTGGGAGAATACTTGGAAATGGGTCCCCTGGAAGGGGGCCAGGCCACAGTCCTAAAATATTTTGTTTTCTTTTTGTGTCACTGAGATTGAACCCAGGGGCATTCTACCACCAAGATATACACCGACCACTTTTTATTTATTATTTTTATATTATTTTGAAACAGGGTCTCACTAAGTTATCGGCCTTGAATTGTGATCCTCCTATCTCAGCCTCCCATGTACTGGGATTACAGGCATGTGCTATACTGCCCAGCTAGTCCTAACATATTTTAGGCATCTGACCCCTCCCTGGGGACCAGGGGGAAAACTGAGGCCCAGGCAGAACAATAGATTTTCAAGTGTTCAGGGTAAAGCCAGAACCTCTCTCCATACTTTCCCCCTCTCTTGTTGGCCGTCAGCAGGTTTTAAAGAGTGCCAGGTCTTCTCCTTCTGGAACTGACCAGCTACAGTGCTCTTCTTCCTGTTAAACTCCTTTCAGAGCATTGCACTGGGACACACTCTCAGGGGCCCCTGCACCACATGGAAACATGAAATACCAACTGTGGACCAAAAGCAATAAAAAGCCTCTGGTTTTAAGGGGAGAGAAAGAATCCACATGTGATTAATTATGTACTTTTGCTAACTTCATAATTTCACCAGCTCTTTTGTCTGTTTTTGTTTCCAAAATCTTGTCATAGAAATGCTAAATAACAAGGATTTGCAAGATAACAACTAATTTGGAAACTATTTTGCCTGATTAGTTTTTTCATGCCTATCTGGAGATTGGCCTCAACCCTGTCCAGTACCTTGGGAACATGCAGCCTCCAATTTACCTGTCAGCACAGAGCACCGCTGCACATAGCCGAAGAACCCATTTGGACACCTTGCTAACACAAAGGGCAATATCTGGACTCTGGACTTGGGTGTTCTTTCCTCAGCTTCCTTCCCTTTCATTGATGCATTTATTTATTCAGTCCATGCCCAGTTATCACGCCAATCACCATGCTAGAGCTTAGAATATAATAATGAATATAGCAGGCACAATTTCTACCCTCACAGTGTTTACAATCTGAGTCAGAGATTCTCAGCATTCTTGACATTTAGATTTGGCTAGTTCTTCCTTGCAGTGGCCTTTCCTGTGTGTTATAGTGTAGGGGAGGGAAGATATTTTTTCTCGTCATACCTTAGGTTTATTGGCAAGGGCCTTGTGAATTAGACTGATGAAAGAGTAACAAGAGAAAAATTAACAGAAGTTATTATTGTGCATCATGCACACACATGGGAGCATGCAGTGATGAGTAACTCAAGGGGAGTTATAATTTGGGTTTGTAGCAAAATAAGCAAGACTCAGAAAGTCAAAGGTCATATGCTTTCTCTCATATGTGGAAGTTAGAGAGAACATTAAGGAAAAAAGTGATCTCATTAAAATAGAAGGGAGACTAGCAGGGTAGAGGAAAGAAGTCAAGGGGAGGGAGGAGGGGATGGAAAGGGAGATACTGGGGAATGAAATTGACCAAATTATGTTTCATGCTTGTACAAATATATTACAATGTGCGTGTACACATATATTACAATGAATCCCCCTATTTTGTCTATTATGCATTGAAATCTGTTTAAATCATCATTTTGAATTTAGTGCTTATCATTCTCTGACATGCTCTTATACTTTTCTGTCATCAATATTCACCTATATAAAATAGTACTAAAATTTTTCAAGCTTTATAAATAGTAAAAAAGAGAATTGGGGCTTATATAGCTTTGTAACAAAAGAAAAAGAAAAAGTTAAAGGAGTAAAATTATAAATGAAAAGGACTTTGTGTTTCTATGCTGAAAAATTGTGGAGAGGTAAATATATGCCTGAATTAATGAAAGATAAGGACTAGTTTTAGCAAGATTTGTTAGGTAGATTCCTCTCGTGTCAGCATAGGTTAATAAGCGTCTATAGTTTTCACTAGTGATTGATTTCTCTCCTACCTGGTATAGAGTTGAGGGGGAACAAACACCTTTTCAAATGTGTGCCCTTGCCAGTCACAGTGGCATGTGTCTGTAAGCCCAGTTCTTGAGAGGTGAAACAGGAAGAACGCAGGTTAGAGGCTAGCCTCAGCAACTCAGCAAGACCCTGCTTCAAAATTAAAAATAAAAAGGGCTGGGGTTTAGGTCAGAGGTAAAATGCCCCTGGGATCAATCTTCAGTACCCCCAAAATATTTGTGTTGTGTTTTTAGGCAAATAAGGGAGGGCAAAGAGCTTTTCTTGTATCTACTTCTTTTCAATAGTCTTTTGCTCAAAATAACTAATGTGCCAGAGTGACATATTTTGGGACGGAACATTCTACTATGCTTCACTAGGATGTAAAACAGCATTCTTGACCCCCACCCACAACATGCCAGCAGCACCCCACATACACACACAATTGTGACAAACAAAAATATCTTCAGACATTGCCAAATATTCTTTTGGGAATAATATTACCCACAGTTGACAACCACTGCTGTATACCCTCCACTGTACGTGGAACCTGGCAGACCTTGAGGAATGACCATAAGCAAATATTCACCAGTGTGTGCCTTTCTACAACAGAATGGAACAGAGAGCTAGGTAAAACCCTGAACTGGAGGAAAGGAGAGTCTGTTTTTGATAGGGTAATCAGAAAAAATTGCATGGTCTTTCTCACTTGCTGGTCTCTACTTGGAATACTCTACTACCAGAGGAGAAAAAGGATGTGTGGCTACCATATAGGATTCCAAAGGATGAGTCCTAACTGAGGCATGTGTGAGCTAGGTGTATTCCCCAAATGCAAAGAGTATCAGTGTGCCTGGAGCAGTGAGTAATGGGGACAGAGAAAGCAGGGCTGCAAGCAAAAGCTTTCACTCTGGCTCTGCCATGAACTCCATTCACATTGTTTCTTTCAAAATGTTTTGCACCACGTTAAGGTTAATCAGAAATATGGATGAATCTAATTTTCATGCAGTTAGGTGCTCAAGGGATTTTCAGGAACAAAGAATGCTGCATTCAGAATGTTCCACGTTATTTTCATTAAAGATGAAATCTAAATCTCTGAATATAGACAACCTAGGAATCAGACTTACTGACATCAAATGATTTAAAAGGAATACACATGCATGGACTTGCATCACCTGCTACTGTCTGGCTAAGATATAACAAAATATCTGATACTAGGTAATTTACAAACAATAGAAATTCATTGATCATACTTATGAACATTGAGAAGTACAAGATCAAGGCACCAGAAGATTCAGTGTCTGGAGAGGCTCTTTCCCCATACATGGCACTTTCTGTATATCTTCACCTGGCAGAAAAGGAAGTCAGTTCTCTGGGGCCTCTTTAATAAGGGCATTAATCCCATTCACAAGGGCTGAGCCCACATGACTTAATCTCTTCCCTTCTATTATGATTGCCTCAGAGATTAGGTATTGATATGAATTTGGGGGGATACAAATAGACCATAGTATTGTCAATTTTTGGAAAGAGAGTTGAAGCTTCTTTTCCTGGGAAGATGCTATATTGAATCTTTGTACTCTCACTTTACCTCATCTTTAACCATCACAATATAAATCATGACAAAAGACCAAACATAGCTACTTATACACAGAGGAGCAGAAATCTTCTCCAAGGTATATTGGGAAAATTTCAACTCCAACACCCACACCATGCACTGAAAATTTAAAAAGACCTGATTCTTCATAGATCACTGGGAACCATGATACAGAGAGGAATACAACATGCTCTGTACTTTGGAGCTCAGCAGGAATGCCCATTCCACTGCTTCTTCATCCTTGTCATTAGGCTACAAATGTCATGCTATACCCCCAGCCGGCACTGCTTCATTTTTTAAAGCAACCAAGAGCTCCAATGAACCTCAGAATTGTCAACATTACTTAGGAACCCAGGCTTCCATAAGAGATAGGCCTGTGCTGAAACCAGGCTGTTATTTCTTAGCTGGGCTTTACTTGGTTCCCATAGCTCAAGAAGCTTTACTGGGTTCCCATAGCCATAAAATGGAAATAATAACAGTACTAATTTATTAGGGATTTATGAGAATTTATTTAAAATAATTCATATAATATGCTACTAAAGATACTAGGTACACAGTGAGTCTCAATAAAGTCTATTAGTTAGTGTTACTGTTGTTGCCATTAGCCCTTGGGTGTATCCTTTGCCACAAGCTGACTGAGGCCATGATAAAAACAAAAAAAAACCTTTTATGGCCAACACACCCAT
>PVJS01057649.1:0-11995 GCA_004027185.1 Glis glis | reverse complement strand
TGGGGGTCCTGCGGGAAGAATGCCCCACCTTCAGAAAAAGCCCCAACTCCTTGGCTTTTCACCCTTGGTCCTGTCTAACTTCCCTAGGCTACTCGTGTTGTTCTCCCCTCCTCTTCCTCAATGCACTGCTCCACACTGGTGGATTTGTTGGTCTTTGAACATGACTCCATTCAAAACTTCTCACCTCTGTGCTCTTCCTTTACTGGGTTCTGCTCAACCTGAATGCTCTTCCCTTCCCCCTTGTATCAGCAAAATTGAGTCTTCAAGACTCAGTTCATGGAAGTTGCCTCTCCAGATCAACCTATTTGTGAGTTCTTTAAACTCATTTGCAATTGCCACTCTTTGGGCAACTGAACAGCCTGTGACATCTCTACTATAATCACAAACTGTTACTTAAACCTTCAATAACCTGTACCTTTTTAGGCTCCCCAGTCAGTGAATTGACGGAGGGATGGGGAGGACTGTGTCACCCACAGAACAGGGCACACTACAAAGCAGATAAGCATCAATGAATGGTTACTGATTGAGCTGGTGGGAGATGGGGACCAAACTTCGAGGTAGGTGACCTCTGACCTCCTCTGCACAGGCACTCACCCCAGGTGCTCCACTGCCCAGGGCCTTCCCTCCCTGGCTCAGTACCCTCACGAACCCCCCACCTCATCCGCATCTTAGCACCCAAGATTTGTTACTACTTTGAAATCCTCTGCCCCTAAAGAAACTTCCCTGTCCAGTTTCTTTCCTACTCGAAGTGTTAAACTAGCAAATTTGATAAACTAACCTGTGCTGATATAGTTATGGGAGCAGGCTAGGGGAGAGCCCCAGGAGACAGGTTCATTTTAACCAGTCTCAGGGGCAACAGCATCCCTGCCTTTGCCATGCTTTAATGGAGTCAGGAGTCCAGCAATGACCCTTGCCTCCCAACGGCCAATGTGTCACTCCCTCTGAGCTCCTGCAGCACTCTGTATATACCTCTTAGTAGCATGTAGCACATTGTAGTTCCTGAATTATGTGTTTATGTATGTTTCCCCTCCAATAGACTGTGAGCTCCTCAAGGACAGGGACTGTGTGTTAGTCACTGCTGTATCCCCAGCGCCTAGCACAGTGTCTGGCACACAGTAGGTGCTCAATAAATGTTTATTGAAAGGATGAATGAGTATTGATTCCAATTACTATGGCAGGTAAGAGGAGATAGAGGAGAATCCATATCCAGCCATCACGGTTGGCTGAGCCCTCATATAACACGGCAGGCAGGTACTTCCTTTGTCCACATCTACAGCTATCTCTGGACAACAGGGTCTACAGGAGCCCAGGGCTGCTTCCAGCTAGGCCTTGCTGTCACCAGGTGCTACCAGTGACTCCAGAACTTCCTATCCGTTGCCACTGCCTCACCACTATTTCCTCATCCATGGGTGGGGCTGAGTGGTGGAAATGTTAGCCCCAGTGGGTGAGGCGTGACAAGAACTTATTCTGACAGACTGACGGTCACAAGCCCTATCACGTATTTAAAAGAGGCAGTTGCCTCTGGGCCTGGGGTGGGTGTACTCTCCTCTCCTTCCAGGATGTCTCTGCTTCGCAGAACCTGGGCCCTAGCGTCCGGACGTGGAGGGTTTCCAGCAGGTGGCGCTGTCGAGTCGGCGATGGCGGGCAGGCGGGCGGGCTGCCCGGCACGGAGCGGCAGCCAGGGCTGGGCCTACCGCTCCGGGAGGAGACGGCTGCAGCCGGCGTCTTCCCGTCCCAGGGCAGGGCCCCCGCGCTCCAAATTGTCCCTGGGCGGCTCCAGCCCCGCCTCCCCAACGACCTCCGTGGCTCCGGAACTGCCAACTTTCTCCTCGGCACCCCCCACCTCCACTTTCCAGGGGGAATTTAGCAGTCTATTGAATGTCCTCTCCCCATTGGCCAGTTGCGCTCTGGCCCCGCCCCCGGACCCCCCCCAGCCTCATCCCGCGGCAGGTGAGCATGCGGCGGCCTGGTCTCCCGCGCTGGCCGCCCTGGGGCGTTGGAGCAAGCTACACTTAACACACTTGCGCTTTCTACCTTGAAATCGGAGAACGATCGGGGCACCCGAGACATCCATTTGCCAGCGGAGGGCCCCGGCACGAGCCCGGGCTCCCGGAGCGCTGGCGGAGTCGGGGAGGCGTCCCGCACCCCGCGGCCCGACGTTCGAGCTACCCTCGAACACGTGGAACCCCGGCCCGCCCCGTTACTGGCTCCAGTAGGCCCGAGCGGTTCTCTTTGCGCCTGCCCCTGGCAGCGTTTCGGGACCCCCCGCGGGCCAATCCCACCGGTCCCAAACACGTCCAGAACGGACACGGCAAAATGCCCAACCTTGCCGCTTCTTAGAGTATGGAGGGGGTAGGAGTTTACCACACAGCTCGCCCCTCCTCCACCACACATCGTATGGGGATCCGGAAATAGACCTCTCTCCGGGAATACGGGGACTTCGGGGGCCTTTTTCAACACTAAAGAGGAACAATCTGGTAAGATAGTCATAAACTGTAGGCTTGCGACCTTGGCTTAGAGGAGGAACTAACTCCTGCTAAATTGCCCTATTTGGGCTTCTGTGTGATTCTCATAAGTCGGTAAATTGAGCACCGTTTGGTAGAAGGAGCAAACAAGGGTCGGGAAGATTAGGTTCTCCACCAAGGTGGGCCTAGGTAGGTAGTAGTGGTGCAGGCTCTTTTCCTACACCACACTAGAAGGATTAGGAGACCGTTTAGTAAGAGGCCATCTGCGGCGATGCAGATTTATCACAGACCTGCCTTGATCTTTACAACCTGATGGAAGGGCAGTGGGGCTCCACTAAGAAGTGGGTAAAGAAACCAAAAAGCAGCCAGATGTGGTGGCCCGTGCTTGTAATACCAGAACTTGGGAGGTTGAGACAGGAGGATCGCGGGTTCAAAGTCAGCCTGAGCAAGTTAGCCAGACCCTTAGCAAATTAGTGAGACCCTGTCTCAAAATAAAAATAATAAGGGCTGGGGGTATAGCTCGGAGGTAGAATGCCCCTAGGTTCAATCTCCTGTACAAAAAAGGAAAAGAAAAGAAAAGAAAAGAAAAGAAAAGAAAAGAAAAGAAAAGAAAAAAAGGAGCCGGGCCTGGTGGTGCAGGTTTGTAATCCCAGTACTTGGGAGGCTGAGACAGGAGGATCCCAGGTTCGCAGCTAGCCTCAGTTACTTAGTGAGACCCTGTTTCAAAATAAAGAATAAAAAATAAGGCTGGGGGTATAGCTTGGAGGTAGAATGCCCCTGGGTTCCATCCCCAGTACCGCAGGAAAAAAAGAAAAACCCTACTTTGGGAGGCGGAGACCGGAGGATCCGGGTTGGCGGCCAACCTCAGTGCGCATGCGCGCGCGTGTGCGCGATCGCTCAATCGATTTCTCTCCCCGTCTCTCTCTCTCTCTCTCTCTACCTAACGAGGCCCTCCGCAACTTCGTGAGACCCGGTTTCAAAAATAAAGCATAAAAAAAATAGGACCGGGGGCGTAGCGCGGAGGTAGAACGCCCCTGCATTCAATCCCCGGTACCGCAAAAAAATATTAAAAAAAAAAAAAAGAAAAACCCAAAAGCAGCTGGGGGTGGTGTAATCCACCCCTGTAATCCCAGTATTTGGGAGGCTGAAACAGGAGGACTGCAGGTTGGAGGCCAGCCTCTGCAATTTAGACCCTGTATCAAAATAAAAAATAGAAAGGGCCAGGGGTGTAGCTCAGAGGTAGAATGTCTTTGGGTTCAATCCCAAGTACCAAAAAAAAAAAAAAAAGAAAGAAAAATCCAAAAAGCATGAAAGTAAGAAACACGGTTTGCTTCTGCTTTTAACTCCCCTCATTTCTTGGTCTCCAAGTTTGTCCCCCCAGTTCAAACTTTCTTCTCTCCTGCCTCTAATCCCTCCTTTCTACTTAAGCACCCAATAGGTATCACCTTTCCCAGGAAGTATTCCCCAGCCACCCCAGTGTCCTGCCTGTATCTTTGAGCTCCCATAGCGTTCTGGGCCTAGTTGAATCCTTCCATTTGCCACAGTGGCTTTCATGACCTACTGACATGTCTGACTTCTTAAGTGCAAGTTCCAAACGGAGGATGGACCTGAAGTCAGAACTCCTATGGGGTTGTTTGGGAGGGTCGTGGAATCAGAATGAAGGGAGGGTAAGGTAAATGAGGAATATTAATGCTGTGGTTCAAAACAAGTCATGCCCACTTATCTGGGCAGAAAGGCCCAGTGGAAGCAAGCTTCTGAGGCTGGAGCAAGGTGAGCAGCTCAGTTTGTTCCTGGAGATGGCTGGACTTCAGGAAGGCCACAGAGATCCCCTCACCTTACACTCAAGCCAGTGAGAGGCCCCAGAATATAGCTTAAAAGGGCCCGAGCCTAGGCCTCTCCAACCTCCCCTTCCTGTCAAACAGTAATGGCACATTCTGGAGCGTGCAGTGAGAAGAATCGTGCCGTCTACTGCTGTTTTTCAAAAGCAGGAAGAGAAACTAAGATCTAGCATGGGTGTCTTGCAGTCAGTCACAGTAGCTGGAAATAAGAACAGTAGCCCAGCACTGTGCAAGGGGGTAGCGGAGCCACTGATAAAAAAAAAAAGAAAAAAAAAAACCCGGCAGGCAGCCTTAAGGAACTGCATAGCCACGTGGGTGGTCCAAGGCAGGAAGGGCAGCCAGCAGGCAGGTGATTTGCTTAGGGAGGAGCATTCCCCACTGCCACAAAGAAGACTCTCCTGCTCCTATGCAAACAAGGAATGCTCGTGAACACGCCCCCAAACCAATGCAAGGTAAGCCACATGGTCAATTTTCCTGGCCAGCCCAGCCTCTGGAATTTGCTCCCGGCCTTTCTTTTAGGGATGCCCATCTTAGCCCCCAAAATGCCACAAAGGAGATAAAAGTGAAGAGAGACAGGAGGACAGAGGCCCTGACACGGATTTTTCAGTATGCAAGTGTTTTTTTTTTTTTGCGGTATCAGGGATTTAACCCAGGGGTGTTCTACCTCCGAGCTACACCCCCGCCCTATTTTTTATACTTTATTTTGAAACCGGGTCTAAGTTGCGGAGGGCCTCAGTAAGTAGCTGAGGCTGGCCCTGAACCCGGATCCTCCGGTCTCTGCCTCCCAAGTACTGGGATTACAAGGGTGCGCCACCACACCCGGCTAAGTGTTTTTGACTTCACAGCTAGTTGCTTAAAATGAAACGTGGAGAGCAGCTAGAATACACACCCAAATGCAAAAAAGTGAAGGCAAACATAGAATAAACCACACAGTACCATGAACCCCACCAAAACCAAAAAATGAAAATCCAAAACCCCTCAACTTTATATATATATATTTATATATATATTTTTTGTTTTTTTTTAAAAAGGGAGAACAACTGTTCAAAACCAACAGGGCAAAATGGTGGGGCTGGGGAGCAGTCCTACAGAAGGGGGCCCAGAAATGCCCCCAGGAACAAAGAACAAACACAATACAAAGAAAATAACCACCAATGCTCCCGAGTGGGTCAGGAGCCTCCAGAGAACAGATTGTCCCATCCTCAAATTGGCTTTTTTTTCTTTTTTTCTTTTTGTTGTTTTTTTTTCCATTTTCTTCTTCTTTTGTTGTTGTAGTTTAGCACCTGTACAATAAAACTGTACCATCTCCAACCAGAGCCAGCCATGGCAAGGCCCTCCTGCCTTTGGATGGTACATACTCTCTACAAGGATTGTTCGGAAAAATAGCAATCGATAGAAAAATAAGAACAAGAGTAGGAAAGAGGATGCCACAGAGGGGCGGGGACAGGGAAGCAACCCACGCTCCTCCCTCTATCTCCCCAACAGATCCAGCCAGCAGGAGGCCTGGTGGGGCCACCAAGCGCATGGAGCCTGGGCTGGAAACTGGTCTCCTGCCCTCGCCTAGGAAACAGCTGACACCTGATTTCTTCGCATCTGGCAGTCAGTTCCAGAGCCCTCCACAGATTCCAAAAGGGAATAGGGAGGAGGAAGAGGAGAAGCAAGAGCAAAGGGGTACTGGGAGTCTGGGAAGGGCTGGGGGGGGGGTGAGGGCTGGGAGGTCAGAGGCTCAGTATCTTGAGAGAGGGGAGGCCAGGATGGGGTGGGGCAGGTGTTAAGATGCAAGAACGACTCCATATTGTGCACTGAGGGGAACAGTGAAAAAATGTGAGGGGCACCTTCACCCCTCAGGCCCCTTCTCAGCTCTCCTTTATTAGAGTATTCAGGAACCCCTCACCCCACAATCCTCCTCTCCCCAGTAAACACTAATCTCAAGATGGCAGGGATGCTGCAATGGGCAAGAAGGAGAAAAACTGGCAGGGAGGGGGGGAGCACCAAAGCCTCGGGATTTACTCCCAGCCCCCCAGCTCTGGACCAGCACAAGTTGATGTCCCCACCCCGCCCCTCCCCAGTAGGGGGGGGAGGAAACAACCCAGGAATAACTTTATCAGAGGGAGGGAGCAACCCCAAAGCTTATCAAGAAAGAAAGAGAAAGGAGTTTACAGAAAGTCCCTCAATACAACAAGTTGTCTCAAATTATCACAGTGATACAGACTTATCAGAAACCAATGAAACAATACAAATTAAATACTAATAAAATAAATACTATGGAAGACAGAAAAACACAGGGGGATGGAGGGGGGCACTCAGATTTGGGCTTTTCTCATTTCTCCTTGGGACAGGCTGTAGCCACCCAGGCCAGCATTCGGTCTTAGTCATGCACAGGGACCCTGGTGCCACCTCCCACCACCCCGGAACATTCTGTCTTCAATGGCAGAGTCCAACTTTCCACCCCCATCACCAACCACAAGAACAATGACGATGACAGGGAGATGAGAACTAATGTAACCAAAAAACGCAACACAAATCCAGTCACTAATGCTGGCATTGATAAGGCGGCTTCTTGTTGGTCCGGATTATTGCCTCATTCTGCAGTCTGGTGCTCGGTGGGGGGAAGACATGGGAGGTGGGGGAGGGTGAACTTGGAAAGAGAAAGAACAGGGAGGGGCTGTTTTCCCGGTCAACTCTTCCAAGACTGGAATTCCACCTCAGACCCTAGGAGCCGGAGCAGCTCGGGCTCATACCGTACCAGCTCCACAGTCTCAGAGGAGCCTGGGGGAGATCTGTCATCCAAGCCACCAGGCCTCTCGGCAGGGGTCAGCAGCTGACTAAGAGCCACCTGCCGGTAGAACTCAGCCTTGGGTAGGGTGGTGATTTCAAAGTGCGGGAACCGAGCCTGAAAGATCCTGGAGGAAAGCTTCAGCCGCTTCAGGACATCGGTAAAGAGGAACCAGTTGCAGGGCCTGAAAAGGCAAGGATGGGGGTTAGGGAAGGAGGCTCCATCCACCAAGCACTGGAAGGCCCGGTGATCCCAGGGCCTGGCTCCTCCACCTCCTGGAGTTGCCAGCTGCCTACCACCACCTGCTACCCCACAGGCTCCTTGGGGGAGGCCGAGTCAAATGTTTTCTCAGGTCCCTGACACTGCCTGGCCCAGTTTCAGTGAGCACTCAACCCGTGAGTGAGCACTTCCAAAAAGAACAAGCAGGAGGGAAGGGGCCTCTAAGAACAGAAGCCACTTAGCCTGCGCCCCTGTGACTTGGGCTTTACCACGTGGTGGGACCAATCCATCCCGACCCTTGGCCCTGCCAGCCCGGCTCGTTTCCCTTTCCTCTTCTCACTCCTGCTTCCCTGGCCTCCTTGTTCTCCAAGATCTTCCCCAGCAGAGGGGGAGCTGTGGAGAAAGGCCTAAACTGTGGGTAATCCAAAAGGCATTTCTCTTTGGCTCTGGAATGCATTAGACAAGTTTTTTCTCCAGCGGCAGCACCATCGTTTCTGCAGGCTCACGTTACAGCCAGTCTGCCTTTACTGAGCACACCCGACTGGGCAGAAGCCTGGGGACAGCTGGGAGGGGTTGCTGGAGAGGCCGGACATGGCCAAATGCTTACACTGACCAAACCAGGAAGGCAGGCTGCATCCTCACGTTAGTGGTCCAGATTTATATGGAGGGCTTTCCCTCCTAGCCATTCTACTGTCCCAGTTCCAGCCTCCGCCACCTCTGGCCTAGGCTATACTGCACCCTTTGCCAAGGGTCACTCTTCTGCACGTCCACCAGTCCTCATTGGATCATCTTGTTACAATTAGATTTTTTTTGAGATACTGGGGATTGAACCCAGGAAAAAATTGTATGTCTGAGCTACATCCCCAGGCCCCTTTTTAAAATTTTTAAGACAGGGTCTCACTAAGTTGACCAGGCTGGCTTTCAATTTGTGATCCTCCTGCCTCAGCCTCAGAGTCGCTGTGATTACAGGCATGTAAAAAAAAAAATCTGATACTCCACTCGCTCCCTGAACAGCTTTCAGTGGATCCCCAGTGCCTCCAGAAAAAAAAAACTCCCAATTCTTTAGCATAATATTAAATAAGACCTTCTAAAGATGACACCATTGGATCTCTTCAGCCAAATCTCCACCTATACTTCCCCTACCACCACCAAGTGGCAGCCACATGACACAGGACTACTCCTGCTTTTGAATTTGTGTGTCTCAGTGCCAAGCCCTGTGTCCTTCCCTCATTCCTGACCCAGTTTGGATGCCGTATCACCAGTGAAACCTTCCCCAAATGTAACTGGGCTTGCATCCCACCTTCCATGGGACACTTGGTTCACACCCCTATTATAACACTTCCAACAGAGCTCACTCACTTCAGAAGACTAGGAAGGCGGTATTAACTATGGTCCTCTCTAGGGCCTAGGGATGGAGGGAGGCCTGGGGTAGACTGGAACTTTTATTTTTCACTTGACACACTTTGGAACTGTTTAAGCTTTTCATAATAATAAATCTGTTTAGAACATTTGGTCTTTTATTACAGTTAATTATATACTTATCTGTCTACTGCACTAGACTGGATTCATTGAAGGCCAGAGCTGTGTTCTGGTCCTCGGGGTTTGACCTGATGCAGCTGCTTAAGACATGTGTTATGAAATCGAATGTTCTGTACACTGCTTAAAATGTCTACCCAGACCCATAATCCTTATCCCTAAAATGCAACATTTCTTCCAAATGATGGCGAATCCTGTCATCTCACAAGATTAGGGAATGGATTGTCGTTGGTTAAGAGAAAGGGTAGCCAGGTGTGGTGGCACATGCCTGTAATCCCAGTATTTGGGAGGGTGAGACAGGAGGGTTGCAGGTTCAAAGCCAGCCCTCCACAATTTAGTGAGACCCTGTTTCGAGAGAGAGAGAGAGAGAGAGAGAGAGAGAGAGAAAGGAGAGAAGAGATCATAGATACCATACACTTGGACCATCACTATCCAAGAATGGGAGAAAAATCCCTTACGAATATTCCCGCTGATGATCAGAATCTAGTTGTGTGAGCCGGGAGTAGTGGCGCACGCTTGTAATCCCAGTACATGGGAGGCAGAGACAGGAGGATCGCAGGTTCGCGGTCAGCCTCAGCTACTTAGTGAGGCCCTCCGCAACTTCTTGAGACCCAGTTTCAAAATAAAGTATAAAAAATAGGGCCGGGGTGTAGCTCGGAGGTAGAATGCCCCTGGGTTCAATCCCCGGTACCACAAAAAAAAAGAATCTAGTGTGTGTAGTGTGTGTGTGTGTGTGTGTGTGTGTGTGTGTGTGTGTGTGTGTTTTACTGCTGATTGAATCCAGGGCATTCTATCTCTGAGCTACATCGCTAGTCCTATTTTTTTTATTTTGAAACAGGGTCTCACTAAGTTACCCTGGGCTAGTCTCAAACCTGGAATCCTCTGCCTCAGCCTCCCGAGTAGCTGAGATTACAGGCGGGTATGGCCCAGAACCCTCCCTTCCCCTCTTTTTTTTTTCTTTTGGTACTGGGGATTAAGCTCAGGGGCATTCAACCTCCTAGCTATACCCCCAGCCCTTTTATGTTTTGTTTGAAACAGGGTCTCACTAGGTTGTTGAGGGCCTCAGTACATTGCTGAGGCTGGCTTCAAACCTGTGACCCTCCTGTCTCAGTCCCCCAAGTACAGGGATTATAGATGTACACCACCACGCCTGGCTCTTATTTTTTATTTTGAAACAGGGTCTTGACAGGTTGCTGAGGGTCTCACTACATTGCTGAGGCTGGCTTTAAACCTATGACCCTCCTATCTCAGCCTCCGATGTACTAGGATTAAAGGTGTGTGCCAACATGCTAGACTTCTACTTTTTTTTTTTTTGCGGTACTGGGGATTGAACCCAGGGGCATTCTATCTCCGAGCTACACCCCCAGCCCTATTTTTATTCTTTATTTTGAAACAGGGTCTCACTAAGTTGCGGAGGGCCTCACTAAGTAGCTGAGGCTGGCCATGAACCTGGATCCTCTGGTCTCAGCCTCCCAAGTACTGGGATTACAAGCATGTACCACTATGCCTGACTCCGGTTTCTACTTCTTAAAAACCCAAACTGTCCACGTTGTGCTGTAGCTGTGGGGAAAAGCAGTTTCAAATAAGTACTAGAGGATACCATGTCAGGAAGGCAGCCTCACTGGTACCCAGCTCTCTGCTGACAATGTGCCTGCTGTCCTGGCCAGTGGAGTGGCACATGGCCCTTGGTCGCTCCTGTTCTGTCAGCACCTAAAGCAGACTACCCTGGTCCTTTTACTGTCTGCAGCCCAAGATCTTGTTTCAGAGAAAGAGGTGCTAAACACTTTGGAGGAATTAATTCACTGTGCAATACTATATCCCAGAGGCCCCGCCCTGCCCTCAGGGATCAGCTTCTGCCCAGAATAATAAGGACCCAAAGCCCCTGAAACTTGATCCCTACTAGTGTCATCATATAGGCTATTTTTATTCTTATCAGGCCATGGGGGAAGGGATGCAAAGAAATGGGGTCTAGTGAGTTTTGCATATGGAGGGGCCCACTTGATGCATTCCTAATCCATCATCCATCCAGCTCCCTATCCTATGCTTGTCATGCTAGTTTGCTGTTTTTAAAAATAGGGTCTGGCCCGGCATGGTCAAGCACGCCAATAATCCCAGTACAGGGGAGGCTGAGATAGTAGGATCGCAGGTTTAAGACCAGCCTCAGCAATTTAGCAAGGCCCTCAGGACTTAGTAAGACTTTGTTTCAAAAATAAATAAAATAGCTCAGAGATAGAATGCCCCTGGGTTCAACCCCCAGTACCACAAAAAAAATATTAAAAATAAGAAGCCAGGTGTGGTGGTACACTCCTGTAATCCCAGTATTTGGGAGGCTGAGACAGAAGGATCACAGGTTTAAGACCAGCCTCAGCAATTTAGTGAGACTCTTGCAGTCTAATGAGATCCTGTTCCGAGCCAAAAATTAATTTATAAAAACATCTTGGATGTATCTCGGAAGTAGAATGCCCCTGGGTTCAATCCCCAGTACCACAAACTGATGATGATGATGATAAAGTCTGATTGAGCTAAGCAAGGTATGTATCTGCAATCCCATCTACTCAGGAAGTGGCACGCATTTGTAATCCCAGTACTTGGGAGGCTGAGACAGGGGGATCTCAGGTTTCAGGCCTACTTCAGCAATTTAGCAGGGCCCTATTTCAAAATAAAAATTAAAAAGGGCTAGGGGTGTGGCTCAGAGGTAAAATGCCCTTGAGTTCTATTACTAGCACCAATAAAATAAAAAGAAAAGGATAGTCTGATTTGAAAAACAGATATTAAGGGAAAATTATCTTTAGAATTGTTTGCAAGCCAGGCATGGTGGCACACACTTGTAATCCCAGTACTTGGGAGGCTGAGACAGGAGGACTGCAGGTTTGCAGCCAGCCTCAGCAACCTCATGAGGTCCTCTGCAACTTAGTGAGACCCTGTTTCAAAATAAAAAAAAAACATAAAATAGGGCTGGGGCGTGTAGCTCAGAGGTAGAATGCCCCTGGGTTCAATCCCCAGTACCACACACACAAAAATGTTTGCAAAGGTACTTAGAAAATACTTAATGATGGAATTTCAGAACAAAAGGGCAATTACTCCTGCATTCTCATTCTCCTGACTAGCACTTTCAAATGCTGATGTGTGCAGAGAACCAACAAGAACCACAGTTTTGCAGG
>PVJS01057648.1:0-11995 GCA_004027185.1 Glis glis | reverse complement strand
CCATGCCTGGCTGGAATTTTTTTTTTTTTTTTTTTGCGGTACCAGGGATTGAACCCAGGGGCGTTTTACCTCTGAGCTACACCCCCGGCCCTATTTTTTATTCTTTATTTTGAAACAGGGTCTCACTAAGTTACAGAGGGCCTCACTAAGTAGCTCAGGCTGGTCGCGAACTTGTGATACTCCTGTCTCAGCCTCCCAAGTACTGAGATTACAAGCGTATGCCACCACGCCAGGCCAATCCCCAGAATTTAAAAAAATATACATCTGAGGAAGAGTAGAAAACAACTGCTAGAGAGAAAACCAAGAGTTACTTCAGATGCAGGCAAGAATGTCAGGGAGCAGGGCATGCTGGTGCATATCTGTAATCCCAGTACTTGGGAGGCAGACACAAGAGGATCGCAGGTTGAAGACAAGCCTCAGCAATTTAGCAAGACTCAGCAACTTAGCAAGACCCTGGTCAAAATCTACCTGGTCATGATGGCACACACTAGTAATCCCAGTACTTGGGATGCTGAGACTAGAGGATCACAGGTTTTCTGGGGGGTAGTGGGGATTGAACCCAGGGGCATTCTACCTCTGAGCTATACCCCCAGCCCTATTTTTTTCTTGCGGTACTGGGGATTGAATCCAGTGGCATTCTACCTCTGGGCTACACCCCCAACCCTATTTTTCAATCTTTATTTTGAAACAGGGTCTCACTAAGTTGCGAGGGCCTCACTAAGTAGGTGAGACTGGCCGCAAACCTGCAATCCTGTCTCAACCTCCCAAGTACTGGGATTACAGGTGGGCACCACCAGAACAGGTTTTATTTTGAAACAGGGTCTCACTAAATTGCTGAGGCTGACCTTGAACCTGAGATCCTGTCTCAGCCTCCCAAGTACTCGGATTACCAAAAAGAGCCACCATCCCAGCAAGAAAGACAGGTTTGCGGCCAGTGCACTTTGTAATTTAGGAAGACTGTTTCAGTATTAAATAATAAAATAAAGAAGGGGTAAGGAGAGCTGGGCGTGGTGGCGCACGCTTGTAATCCCAGTACTTTGGGAGGCGGACAGCCAGCCTCAGCTCTCTCTCTCTCTCTCTACTTAGTGAGGCCCTCCGCAACTTCGTGAGACCCGGTTTCAAAATAAAGTATAAAAAATAGGGCCGGGGGTGTAGCGCGGAGGTAGAACGCCCCTGGGTTCAATCCCCGGTACTGCAAAAGAAAATTTAAAAAAAAAAGGGGGCGAGGAGAGCCGGGCGTGGTAGAGCATGCTTGTAATCCCAGAACTTGGGAGGCTAAGACCAGAGGATCCGGGTTCACAGCCAGCCTCAGCTACTTAGTGAGGCCCTCCGCAACTTAGTGAGATCGTTTCAAAATAAAGAATAAAAAAATAGGGCTGGGGGTGTAGCTCAGAGGTAGAATGCCCCTGTGTTCAATCCCTGGTACTGCAAAAAAAAAAAAAAAAGGTGAGGAGCGGGGCGTGGTGGCACACGCCTATTATCCCAGTACTTGGGAGGCTGAGACAGGAGGATTGCCAAGTTTGAGGACAGTCTCAGCAAGTAGTGAGACTCTCATCAACCTAGTGAGACCCTGTCTCAAAATAAAAATAAAATTGGGCTGGGGTTTAGCTCAGAGGTGTAATGCCCCCGGGGTTCAAGCCCCAGTACCACAAAAAAGGAAAGGGCTAAGGGTGTAACTCAGAGATAGACTTCTCCTAGGTTCAATCCCCAGCACCACAAAAAATTTTTTTAAAAGTCACAAGGTAAACCGGGCATGGTGGCGCAAGCTTGTAATCCCAGTACTTGGGAGGCTGAGACAGGAGGATCTGGGTTCGGGGCCAGTCTCAGCTACTTAGTGATGCCCTCTGCAACTTTGGGAGACCCAGTTTCAAAACAAAGTATAAAAAATAGGGCCGGGGGTGTAGCTCGGAGGTAGAACGCCCCTGGGTTCAATCCCTGGTACCGCAAAAAAAAAAAAAAAGGGCACAAGGTCAGGATTACAAACTGTAATGATAATAATCATTTCACATCATTGTACAGAGAGAAAATAATTGAAGGGGGGCAGGAAGTATGTCTCAGAAGTAAAGGACTTGCCTGGCATGCATAAGGCATGAGTTGGATCCCTAGGACTGCAAAAAATAATAGAAGAGCACAAGAAGGTAAACTGAAGAGGCTGCTCATACATGCCAGGAGGTAAATAGTCTGCCTATAGCTAGATATACAAGACAACAGAAAATATGATCTTGATTTATGCATCTTTCCCTAATTCTAGATGGGGTTTACAAACCTAATAACTCCCACTGCCAACACAACCTTATCCTATCATACTATTACAAATAGAAGATAACATTTCCTAAGGATTTTCAAGATTTCTAGCCCTGAGCATATAGGATCAACAACCTGCCTCGTCAATGAACTTAAACTGTGAAGAGTCTACAGATGTCAATTCCCAATGGCTACACAGAAAAGTTATTATTATTTTGTGGTACTGGGGATGGAACCCATGGGCCGGCCTTCCACCTCCACGCTACAACCCCAGCCCTATTTTATTTTTATTTTGAAACAGGGTCTTGCTAAGTTGCTGAGAGCCTCACTAAGTTGCTGAGGCTGGTTTCAAACCTGTGATCCTCCTGTCTCAGCCTCCCAAGTACTGGGATTACAAGCGTGCACCATCATATTTGACATCAAAAAATTATCTTAAATTACACTTTTCCCAAGCTGCAGTGTTCTACTAAATTTGCATTCTGAGGTTGGCTTCACTCCATAAACCAAAGACTCCCAAAGTCATCGATACAGCCCCCAGGGAGGGGGGGGCTG
Organism: Glis glis; assembly: GCA_004027185.1. Taxonomy (NCBI): domain Eukaryota; kingdom Metazoa; phylum Chordata; class Mammalia; order Rodentia; family Gliridae; genus Glis; species Glis glis. The sequence goes on along the minus strand of PVJS01057648.1, from coordinate 9,199 downwards.
GAAGGATCCAGGAGGCAGGAGTAGCCTTGGGTGCATTGTGGGGCATGCTGAATAAAAAAAAAAAAGAGGGCCATGGAAGTGTCCACGGGGGCAATGAGTAATTTTTTTTTTCCTGAAAAGGAGGCAGTAAGCCATTACATTTGGGAATCTATGCCATAAACTCTTGGAGCAATTTAGGTTTTCCTGCTGGAAAAAAAAAACTTTCCACGTTTATACAAGTTTGTTAACTACCACACTATAAACACATAATGTACTGTCTACAGGCTCCAAAATTTTCAATTGTTTTTAACAGAATCATTACTTAACTAACATCCATTTGATGAGAATCAGACATGTTTATATTTATATTTGTATGCTTCTAGTAAAACATCTATTTTCATTCTCAGATCTAAACTTATAAGTGAAAACAAAGACAAAACTATGTGTACAATAAATTTCACTATGAACTGTCTGAACTGCCAGTAGATTTTCAAAACAGCCTATCTACCCTAATATACATCTAGGACAATACAAACTCTAGGTAACTACCACAGCGATTTTTTTTAATCTCCAACTGCCAAACTAAGAAACCAGAGTATTAAAGTATATTTAAGATATGAATCAATAGAAACAAAAGCAATACACCCACATACTCCCTCTGTAACTTTAAGGAACAGAAGGATGTTAGCTAAAGTGAATTTTTAATACACTTAAGACAATCATCATATACTGTAAAAAGCTTTCTTATAAAATCTTTAAACTGGGCGTGGAGGCGCAAGTCTGTAATTCCAGTACTTGGGAGGCTGAGACAGGAGGAGAGCAGGCTTGCTGCCATCCTCAGCTACTTAGTGAAGCCCTCTGCAACTTAGTGAGACCCTGTTTCGAAATAAAGATAAAAGCCAGAGCCGGGTGTGGTGGCGCATGCTTGTAACCCCAGTACTTGGGAGGACAACAGGAGGATCACAGGTTCGGGCCAGCCTCAGCTACTTAGTGAGGCCCTCTGCAACTTAGTGAGATCCTATTTCAAAATAAAGAATAAAAAATAGGGCTGGCCGGGCGTGGTGGCGCACGCTTGTAATCCCAGTACTTGGGAGGCTGAGACCAGAGGATCCAGTACTTGGGAGGCTGAGACCGGAGGATCCGGGTTCCGGGTTCTGGGCTGGCCTCAGCTACTTAGTGAGGCCCTCAGGCAACTTAGTGAGACCCGGTTTCAAAATAAAGAATAAATAGGGCTGGGGGTGTTGCTCGGAGGTAGAATGCCCCTGGGTTTAATCCCCAGTTTCGCAAAAAAATAAATAAATAAGCCAGGCGCGGTGGCGCATGCTTGTAATCCCAGTACTTGGGAAACTGATACAGGAGGAATTGGGTTCACAGTCAGCCTCAGCTACTTAGTGAGGCCCTCCGCAACTTAGTGAGACCCTGTTTCAAAAAATAAAGAATAAAAAATAGGGCTGGATGTGTAGCTTGGAGGTAGAATGCCCCTCAGTTCCATCCCAGTACCACTAAGCAAATAAATAAATAAATGAAATCTTTGCATAGTATTTCTAAGGCATCTGCTGGCACCAAAAAAAGAATCTCTTTGGTGACATTATCAGTGACCGTGACAGTGTGGTATTTAGACAGAAACAAAATCATAATTTAATATTTAAAGCTGCAAGGAATCTTTTGGAAATCAAGTACTCTTTTATTTTAGAAATGATGAAACTGAGGCCAGTTGTGGTGGCACACACTTGTAATCCCAGTACTTGTGAGGCTGAGACAGGAGGATCGCAGGTTCACAGCCAGCGTCAGCTACTCAGTGAGGCCCTCCCCAACTTAGTGAAACCCCATTTCAAAATAAAGAATAAAAAATAGAGCTGGGGTGTAGCTTGGAGGTAGAATGCCCCCTGGGTTCAATCCCCAGTACCGCAAAAAAAAAAAGTGATGAAACAGGCTATGAGAAGTCAAGTGATCATTTAACCAACTAAAGAAGTCAACAAATTCTGCATTAAGTTCTAATAAAAAAAAACTATCACTTACCACCCTCTAGCAATATTACGCAGCACTACTGAAAACAGAAACTCAAATAAGATTTTCTCCTTTTCTATACACATACGCATACATACACACTTCAAATTTTAAAATTAAGAAAGATTGTAGAGCCAACCCTGATGGTGGCAATCAAGAAAAGCATAGGATGAGCCAGGTGTGGTGGCACACACTTGTAATCTCAGTACTTGGGAGTCTGAGACAGGAGGATCACAGGTTCAAAGGCCAGCCTCAGAAACTTAGCAAGACCCTGCTTCAGAATAAAAAAATAAAATAGGGCTAGGAATCTAACTCAGAGGTAGAATGCCTCTGTGTTTAATCCCTAGCACCACAAAAATAAACAAATAAAAGCATAGAATGCTAGACCTTCACATGTAGTTCAGAAAAATCAACCTAATTTTGACTGATATCCAATAGACCCTTCTCATCCTAGCCACTTTCAATCTGTACACAAAATGAACTTAAACATGCAAGTCACCCACTCAACTAAAAAAAATAAGCCATGACTCATGTGAAAACAGGACTCCAAGTAACAAATTGGTTCACCTGCACTCCTGATACTGGCAAAGTTTTTATTTTTTAAAAGCTAATCAAATGTACATCTACATCTTGAAAATTAAATCTGAACTCAACCAAATATCCTTAAAAATATTCTTAGCCAGTCCTCAATGGTGAGGTATTTGAGAAAAGCTAAAACCAACCCAACTCGTACAAGAGATAAATTGAAAAATCGTAGGAAAATCTCCCCCATAAAGCTTATCATTAGCTTTCAGCTGTGAACTGATAAGCAACCAAAAACAAATTAGTTATGTTTCCCTTTAAGTGGCCTGTATATATACATTCATGTATATATTTAAGTTGTACCAAAAACTGCTTACAAATGGCAATTCCTGTGAAGTAGATGATGATGAAGTTCCAGGTAATTCTAGCATGTTTCCTAATGTACTGGTACTGGAGTCTGGATCATCCTGAAAAGATAAATTTATTGAGTTTAATTGCTCTTCTATGGTAACCTTTGTATCTCCTAGTGAAAAGGGGGCTGGGAGAAGGGCTGCTTTTTCATTGCTGCCGTCCACTTCATTTCTTTGCTTATTTTTCTGTGTTTCAGTTTGAGGAACTAATGGCAAGAATGGTGATTTGACTGCACCGTGTTTACTCTCTGGTGTGCTGTCTTGTTCACTTCCCATGGCCACTTCTACACCATTCTCTGATTTAGGCTCACAATTGCAGGTGGCATTGGTCTGAGTTTCCTCAAAGATCTCCTCTATACTCTCATCCTCTGTGACTGGCTGTTCTGCGTCCATTTCAGAATCTACATCTGCATCGTCCACACAAGTAAAATTCTCAAAGTGCAGAAAGCCATTCTTGATCGTCTTTGTTACTTTAAACTGGAGTTCAGAGGAGTTATTACAAGAGGGTTCCTGTTTCATAGCAAGTGCTGTTGGACCACCAGGACTCAAGGAAGTGCAAACAATTGGCGACTGAGCTCTTGCATCACTTTTTTCAGGGTCTTGAAAGGATTCTGATCCATCAGCAGACCCATTTAAATACTCTACATTGATCATGGAGGCCAAATCCTGTAGTCTCCGCAGTGGAATGTAACAAGATGGAGAATCTTGTCCATAAGCATTTTGGGATGTTCCACTGGCAGTCGGTAACTGCATAGTACACCCATTAAGTGGCTCAGAAAAATTGGATTGACCATTACCGAAAGGGCTGTCCTTGTCTTCAGGGGCATCTAAATTCACTGGATTGGAAAAAGGCAGCGGACAATTCCTTCTAGATAGTTCACAGGTCTGATCCATCCTGGGCCGGCATCCACCTGGAATCCAAAAACACAGCAATTAATCTGAGTAAACAGGCCATCTGATTCTTTCCTTCAAAATGGCAGCCACTTCTCAAGGCCTAGTGGCCTCCGTGCCTTTCTGCTGCACTTCCAAGGGCGGAAAAAGTTCTCCCGGCTGACTATGGAAAAATGGCCTCGGTGAGCCTCAGCAAACTCCATCTTCCCGAAGCTGGGCAAATCCTGCCACATGGAAAGAGCCCGTCCCTTTCTCCTGCACAGCAGACTGGTGGACACTTGGGCTGAACTAAAATTAAAATCCCTTTGGCAGTCAAAATTCCCAAATCTCAAACGGGAATCGTGCTCCTCCACCCCCGCCCGGGGTCCAGCGGCCGGATCTCTTGAAGGGAGGGGGCTGCAGGGTTCGAGGGGTGCTTCTGGACGCCGCACAAAAAGGTACCCCTCCTCCTTCCTGGCTCGCTCGGGTGCAGCGGTCACAATAGCGCTGCACCCTGCGCCCAGCCGGCGCCCGAGCCTTCGCAGCGGCCGTGCGCAGGCCGCAAGCGAGCGGGCCGAAGCAATTGCACCCGGGAGTTCGCCTTCCTGACTGCAGGCCTGCAGAGCACGCGGCTGCAGGGCCCAGAGGCCGGGAGGCGGCACGGGGAGAAACCGAGGCGGACGGCTGGCTTCCGAAGCCAAGTCAGGGGGTAGCAGCAGCAGCTGCTACGGCTTGACAAACATGGCTGCTGCCGACGCCGACGCCGCCTGCCCGGGCCGCGCTCCTTCCCGCAGCCTCGGCAGCACCTCCAGGCTGTGGCGGTCGCACTCATCAATATTCAGCAGCAAGCAAAGTTTGCTGCCGGAGGGCAGCCGCCCCCGCTCCCCCCAGCTACCTGGGGGAGGCGGAGGCCGAGGTGCGCGCGGGCGGCGGCGGCGGCGGCGGCGGCGGGCAGCGGCCGCGCGGGGAGGAAGTTCGCCGCAGCTCGGCCGGCTAGGCCGGAGCCGGGCTGGGAGTGGAGGAGGGGGAGGGCGCCCGCAGCTGCAGCGCCGCCGGCCGCCAAGCCCGCGCCGCCCCCGGCCCTCCGCCGAGCCCCTCACCTCACGGCCACCACCATCTTCCCCGCCCGGCCGCCGCCTCCCTCCGCCTCGCGCCCGCCCGCACGCCGCCCGCCCCGGCGCACTAGTTACCGTGCCCCGCGCCCCCTCCCGGGCCGGCTGGGGGGAGGGGGTGACCCTCATTACACTGGGGCGCGAGCGGAGCCGTGGGGAGAGAGCGGGGCCGCTCGCCGCACCCCCCTCCCCCCGCGTCGCTCTTCGGGGGAGCAGGCAGCGAGCGCGACCTGCCCGGCCTATGCCTCCGCCGCCGCCACCGCCTCCTCCTCACACCCCCACCGCGCGCGCCCCCGCCGCGGCGCGTGCGACCGAGCGCCTCGCGCCGGCCCGCGTGCGGCAGAGCCCGGGCGCGCGCACCCCTCCCTGCGCCGCGCGCCCCCGCCCGCGCCGCGCGCTCCCTCGCCTGGCTCTTCGGGGTTCAGGACGGCTCGAGCCGGGCTCGCGAGCGTGCTGCCCAATCAGTGGAGCTGCCGCGGCCGCCGCCTCCCCTCCCCCTGCGCGCCCGCCCGCCGCCCGGGCCTACGGGCCGGCCCCGCGGTCCGGGCGGGGCGGGAGGCAGGCTCCCCGGGGGCCTCGCGCGCCTCTCCAGCGCGTCGGGGCCTGCGGGCGTCGTGGGTGGCATTCCGATCCCCGCACCTACCTCGGGGCGCTGCGCCCGCCCAGGGCCGCACTCGGCTACAGCACCCTACCGGCCTCGAACCCCAACCCCGGCGACACCTCGCCCGGCTGAGGCCCGTCCAACCACAAGCCAACCCGGCTCGGGCCCGCGTTAGTCCCGGCCTCCATCTTAGGTTACAGCTCGGGCTCCCCATCCACTGGGCACCTGCCCTCGGCCCGTTCGTTTCGGTCCGAGGCCAGGCCACCCCCCTCCTGCCGTAGGGCTCACCTGGGGGCTTGGGCTGGGGTCTTCGAGGCCTCAGGCACCGAGCAGGCGCGGCCGCAGGTGAACTCCCTACCCGGCCGCACCCCAAACCCACACCATCACCACCACAGACCAAGCTGAGCAGGAAACAAAATGGAGGCAGCAGCTCGGGTCTGCTTCCCCGAGCCAAGCCTGTGCAGCCCCAGGGCTCACTCCTGCCGCAGGCTCGACGCCCGCGAGGCAGGGGGCTGCCTCTTCCCGGGCGCCGCAGGCAGCCGCCCTAGAGCCGCGCAGACGGCCCGGGGCCTCGGCCCTGCGGTCCCCACGGCCCCTCACCCACCACCCCTTCCCGGTCCCCTCCCCCCATTCCTCTCCCTCCCCCTGCCCGGCCGTGCGGGGTGAGCGGCTCCGGGGAGCCGGGTCGGGTTACCCGCCCGGGCACTGCCCGCCCGGCCCCGGCCGCAGCGCAGGACGAGGCCGCGCGACCCCAGCGCTCAGCCCACCCCCCGCACCCAGCCGGCTCAGCCTGACAGCGCGCCCGCACCTCGGCCTGCAGCCGTGCGGCCCCCGCCCCCGAGGCCGAGTCCCAGGCTGGGCACCGCCGGGACGAAGCTCCCTCGCCACCCTCGGGCCCGGGGGTCCTCGCAGCCTCGGGCGGGGCGAGGGGAGCGCTGGGGGAGGGGTCCACTAATCCCTGCACCGCCTCCCGCGCCTAGTCTGGGTCTGGGCCTGGCACTGGGGCTCGGGCAGCGGGCGAGAGTAGTGCGTGCGCGCGGGGCTGGGGGCCGGGAGGGGCCGCGCCTCGCACCGCGGACGCTGCAGTTCTCGCCACCCAGGCAGATGGCCCTCTCGTGCCACCGCAGACCCGCTCGGGCCGCCTGCTCCGCAGCCGGGTTCCCCGGGGAGCGCGCGCCTCGCCCCCGGAGGCCAGTCCTCGGGACCCCGACCGAACTGCACTGGGAGAGCGAACCCCCTGGCTGGTCCTGCCAAGCCTGCAGGAGCAACCCCGGGGCCAGGGAGGCTCTGCTCCCGGGCGCCCGAGACCTCACGGCCCACACCCAGCACCGGGGCCCCGCAGCAAAGACCTAGCACTGCAGTGATTCGTCCATTCCTTACAGCGGAAGGGCCGGTCGGGAAACCTAAACCGGGCCTGATCCCCCGACCCCGGTCCCCCAAGCTCTTCCCCGATCGAGCCCGGACCCCATCACCTCTTGGCCTTGCTCCCCAGCAAGAAGCTCACCTCAGGAGCTACTTGGTCCCTAGAACGCGAAGCACATCTTCGCTGTTCAGAGAGAACCACTATGGACGGCCATAAAATTCCCGCCTCCTCCAGAAAGCCTTCTGTGATTAGATTTGGAGTTCTCTCCATCTAAAAGCTGAGGGCGCCGCCCTCGAGGGCCACGTGACTACCATTCCTCCTAGGGCTTAGTAAATGTGCATGGTTATTGCCCCAGTGGAGTGTTTACACGCAGCCCTCTGTTAACGAGAACCCACAAGGGAGAAAGGCCACTTTTGGTGTTGCCCTGCGCGGTATCGGTGCTAGGCTAAATCCATCCTTAACCGGCCTGCACCTGGTGACCAGCCCCAGCAGGCAAGGAGCCCTGGATGCTCCTATCATTTTGCTGTCCAAGACCCACAGTCCAATAACGAGGCTCACAAGTAAACAGGCCTTGAGCACACCTTGAATAAGTGCTGGGATGCCAGCCAGGACAAGACAGCAAGTGGGCTTCCTTAGGAGAAGGAGTCTCCTGGACCCAGAGCACCAGGGGCCTGGGGCGTGGGGGAGGAGACCTATAGAAGAGACAGGGGTACCCTGAAGATTCCCAGGTACAAAGTTGAGCCAGGCTGTTTTCTGTGTGCTAGAACAAGCCAGAGAGGAACTGGAGCTGGGTCCACACCTCAGGGCCCTACCCCACAGGCACCAGCCCTTAGTTCTGCTGAGAGGTCATTCCTGCTAAACCCTTCTGAGCAATTCAATGGGGGAAGCTCTAACTGGTTCCTTCTTCACACCTAATAATTTGAACCAATCATTTCTGACAGAGAATAACCTCCTCTGCCAATCGCCCTACCTAGTTCATCAGGGTTCCTCTCAGTGCTTAGCCACACAAGGCCACTGCCTAGCCTTGAACAAGTCCCCTAACATCCCTAAGCCTCAGTTTCCTCACCTGTACTTCCAATGCACAGGGTAGCTGTGATAATCCTACAGGTAAAGTGCCAGCAATCTACACTCACACTTAATTACAGACTAAGCCCTTGATGAAGACCGAAATGTAATTCATTGCTTCTTTCAACAACAAGCGTTTCCTGCATTCTAGGCAGTATGCTGGGTGCTAGGGAAGCAGAGGATGTGAGATGTCTGTGTCAAGGAACCCCTGACCTCAGGAAAAGACAGTTAAATAAAGGAACTAAGGTATGAAGAGTGGTTAGCTGACCTGTGTACATCATCATCCTGCAGGAACCCCTCACTCTCAACTCCTGGCCCTACTGGAAAAGAGTGGAGGCTAAACAGGATTGATGGCTAAGGATAAACTCTTTACTGACAGGTTTGAGGGAAAAGACTAAATCCCCAAGGAAAATCTCTTAGACATCCCAGTTGACACCTGAGGACCCTCCCTGCCTCTTACAGTACAACTTGGCTACAGAATCCTTTCCTGGTGGCAGGTACATGCCTGTTAACTCCAGTACTTGGAAGGCTGAGACAGGAGGACTACAGGTTCAAGGCCAGCTTCAGTGTCTTAGCAAGAACCTCAGCAACTTAGCAAGACCCTGTTTCAAAATAAAAAATTTAGCCGGGCGTGGTGGTACATGCTTGTAATCCCAGTAGTTGGGAGGCTGAGACCGGAGGATCCCAGGTTCGCAGCCAGCCTCAGCTACTTAGTGAGGCCCTCCGCAACTTCGTGAGACCCGGTTTCAAAATAAGGATAAAAAATAGGGCAGGGGGTGTAGCTCGGAGGTAGAACGCCCCTGGGTTCCATCCCTGGTACCACAAAAAAAAAAAAACCAAAAAAACAAAGCAAAATAAAAAATTTAGCCAAGCATGGTGGCGCATGCCTGTAATCCCAGTATTTGTGAGGCTGAGACAGGTGGATCACAGGTTCGCGAACAGCCTCAGCTACTTAGCGAGGCCCTCCGCAACTTAGAGTGTTTCAAAATAAAGAATAAAAAAAAAGGACTGGGAAGCCGGGTGTGGTGGCGCACGCTTGTAATCCCAGTACTTTGGGAGGCGGAGACCGGAGGATCCGGGTTTGAGGCCAGCCTCAGCTTTCTCTCCCTCTCTCTCTCTCCCTGTCTCTCCCTCTGTCTACTTAGTGAGGCACTCCACAACTTCGTGAGACCCGGTTTCAAAATAAAGTATAAAAAAATAGGGCCGGGGGTGTAGTACGGAGGTAGAAGGCCCCTGGGTTCAATCCCCGGTACAAAAAAAAAAAAAAAAA
>PVJS01057647.1:0-11996 GCA_004027185.1 Glis glis | reverse complement strand
CCAAAAAAAAAAAAAAAAAAAAAAAAAAAAAAAAACTAAACATCCAAACATGAAGGGAAAACTCAAGAAGGGTTTCCAAGCTGAGTATGGTGGTGCACACCTGCAATCCATTACTTGGGAGGGTGAGACAGGAGGATCAGAGGATCAAGGCCAGCCTCAGCAACTTAACAAGACCCTGTTTCAAAATGAAAAGTAAAAAGGGCTGGGGGTGTAGCTCGGAGGTAGAATGCCCCTGGGTTCAATCTCCAGTACCAAAGGGGGGGGGGGAGAGAATGTTTCCAGCATGTGTAAGTATTATATTAGTTGAGCCAGTACTTTAAAGAAAACCACCAATAATAAATGCTAGAAAGACTCTTCTGAGCTTTCTTAAAAATGAAAGCCATAAAGCAACACACCCTTGGAAAAACACTTTTCTTTTTTGCCAAGATAAAAATGTCTGAAATCATACATGGAACACAAATGGAAAAAAACCAACTGTGTTCCTTTGTCAGCAAATACCCTGAGAAGATGCAAATAAAGCTTTGCTACACACCCAAAGATACAAGTACTAGAACAAGTTGCACAGTGTGGGAAGTTTGCTATAAGGCTAAAATGAAAGCACAGATGTTTTTAATATATTTCCCTTTATGGTATTTGATAGATTCTGTTTCAGTGTGGTATTTAGATTGTGTTTCAATAACAAAATACAGTTTTGGAATGACTCTTTGTGAGCCACTAAAGAACAGCTTTAGTAAAGATGTACATTCTCTTATTGACTTTTTAAAAATAAAAACTATGTTTTATGCAAAACTCGTGGCAGTGTAACCACCAATGGAGTTGTTTTAACTAAAAAAAAAAATGACTTTGGAAGTGAGGAAGGATTCTAAGCTAAGTTTACAGTGAAGGCAATGACATGAAATTAATTCACAGCATATCCCATAGGAGTTATTCTAACAAAGAACCTGGAACCTGAACATACAACACTATAGGATATTATCAGTGTGGTTAATTCTATGAAAACAAGAATTTAGTAGCAGTTTTTAATTTTTTATTGTGAAACATAATACATATACAGAAAACCTATGCCCGCAATTTAGGAAATAATTTAAAACATTCCTAAAACTTTCCAGGTTAAAAAATAATAGAGCAGTATCAATGTTCACGCAAAGGTGTGTGTGTACACACATACACACACACACATACATGCTTGGTGCCTCTCCTCAGTTTCAGCCCTATTCTTTCTTAAGAGAGAATAACAAAACTGATTTTTACGATTATTTGTTTATTTTTTCCTTATAGTTTTACTACCTCTATGGGCATTCCTAAACAAATATTTTGGTTTTGCTTCCTTTTGAACTTTTTATAAGGGCTATCGCAGTGTGTATACTCTTTCGTGCTTTGATTCTTTGCTCATTATCACTCATAAGATTCAACCATGTTGCTGTAACTGTGGTTTGTTCCCTTCATTCCATTTCATTACCAAATAGCAGCCAATGGAAGTATATGTGATTCTTTGTTTATCTGCTCCATTGTAGCTAGACATGTGGGTTATCTTTAGTTTTTGCCTATTATAAACAAAGCTGCCAGGATCACTCTTACTTTAAAATGTATTTGTAGATGGGCACAGTGGCACATGCCTATAATCCTGGGAGGCTGAGACAGGAAGATTGCAGGTTCAAGGCCAGCCTCAGCAACTTAGCAAGGCCCTCAGCAACTTAGTGAGACCCTGTTTCAAAATAAAAAATAAAATAAGGCTGGGGGTGTAGCTCAGAGATAGAATGCCTCGGGTTCAAGTAGCACAAAAAAAATAAAAAAATAAAATAAATTTGTGAGTTTGCAAGGACATAAGGCATGAATATGCCCTACTTGGGTAGGTAATACCCAATGGATTTCAAACGTGACTTTACCCAATATTCTCCCAACAGCAGGGCCTGAGAATTCTCCCCATAATCCTTTATATACTTAAATATACTTACTGCATGCCAGGCATTATATTAAGCGCTTTACAAATATTGACTTATGTAATGCTCACAGCGACCCCATGAAGTTGGTTCCATTACCATTCTAATTTATAGGAGAGAACATTGGGGCACAGAAAGGTTAAGTAACTTACTCACAGCTACCCAAAAGGTGAGTAGAGGAGTTGGGATTCCAACTTGGGAAGCTGGCCCCAGGGACTATGCCTGGCCCACTGTGGTGTGTAGATTATGAAAACACTTCTTTTGTTATGTAATTTTTGTGATTGAAAATAGTGCATGTAATCTATAAAAACTGATAACTGATAAAATTTTCTTTTTTAAGTTGTATAAAACTTTTAACTTACTGATCTTTTGGGGGAATTTGATGCACCACCACTATATTACAACTGAGCCATTAATCTTGTAGCTTTGTCAACATTAACTGGTTCATTTTCATGATGCTGCTGAGGAAGCTCTTTCTGAAGAGGTTCCAGAGAAAGACCTTTTGAGAAGTTTGCAAGTTCCTTCCGTACGTTCACAAAAGCTATATTCACTCTGTGAACTTTCTCATCATTCACAATGTTTGTCTTCTTAAGATTAGTAATAACCAATTTTGCTTTGTTTTTAGGCTTAAAGGTTTTTGGTTTTTTTTGGCTGGCTATGTGAATAATTTGTTCTTGGCCATTATCTCTCACTAGACCTCCGATACCCACATGCCGGGACTCAAGCTCCAGATGACCTCTTAAAGAATTTTCTATCTTCCTTAAACATTTTGCAAATACAATTTCAGTGGATTTTGAAGCCATGTGTTAAAAATGTTAAAATGTACCCCATCTTCTGATTAGTTGAACAATATTAGGGAAGATGGAAATATATTCATCAGATTTCAAGCAAAACCTTTGCATAATGGGCAATGGGACAGAAAAATAAGCAGCACGATTTAGTACCCAGCCAAGGAAGCAATTCTTCCATTTAACCCCCCCCCTTTTTATTTTTGCAGTGCTGGGGACTGAACCCACTCACACATGCTAGGCAAATGCTGAACTACATTCTCAGCCCTCGGGAGGCCCACATATTTTTGTGGGCTTTTTTCAGAGTGCCTTTAAGTAAGTTGAACATAAAATCGGACATCTGCATTGCTGTATCACAGCGTGTAAACCAAGATTTAAAAAATAATGAGGTAGCTGGGCATGGTGGCACACGCCTGTAATCCCAGTACTTGGGAGGCTGAGACAAGAGTATCACAGGTTCACGGCCAGCCTCAGCAACCTCTGAGGCCTTCCGCAAGCTAGCAAGACCCTGTTTCCCAATAAAACATAAAATAGGGCTGGGGGTATAGCTCAGAGGTAGAATGCCTCTGGGTTCAATCCCCAATACTACAATAAGATAAATTCTAAAAAATGAGGTATGTTTATTGTTCTCCCCAAAAAAGGCTTTATTAATAATTAGAGAAAATGTTTTTGTATTACTAATACATTTTTAATTATTTAAAATAGTGTTTACTGTATTGTTTTCCCCAAAAGGCTTTATTTAATAATTAGAGAAAATATTTTTGGTGGTGGCACACGCTTGTAATCCCAGTACTTGGGAGGCTGAGACCAGAGGATCCAGGTTCGTGGCCAGCCTCAGCTAGTGAGGCTCCCCGCAACTTAGTGAGACCCTGTTTCAAAATAAAGAATAAAAAATAGGGCTGGGGGTGTAGCTCAGAGGTAGAATGCCCCTGGGTTCAATCCCCAGTACCGCAAAAAAAAAGAAAATATTTTTTATTACTAATACATTTTTTGAATTATTTAAAATAGTGTTCACTTGGTAATTATCTATTGAAATCTTTGTTTTATTGTATTCATAATGTATTAACAGTAATACATGTATGTAATTTATAAAGTTCTTGGGAGCATGCTTAAAATTCTTGCCTGGCGTGGTGGGGCATGCCTGTAATACCAGTACTTGGGAGGCCCAGACAGGAGGATTGAAGGTTCAAGACCAGCCTCAGCAACTTAGTGAGACTCTCAGCAACCTAGCAAGACCCTGTTTCCAAAACAAAATATAAAAAGGGCTGAGGGTGTAGCTCAGAGGTAGAATGCCTCTGGGTTCAACCTTCAGTCCCACAAAAAAAAAGAAAAAAATCTTTATGATGGGGTGCTCAGCCAAAAAAGTTCTGAGCCTACCAGCGGGTGCCTTAAGTTATGCTCTGGAGAGCACAGTTAAGACACCAAAGTGAAGTCCAGGCTGCCAGGAAGCAGAACAGGGCCCTGAAGCTGCTGCCAAAGTGAGAGGCTGCAGGACAGGGAGTGAGGAAGAGAGAGGAGAGGGAGACAGATCAACTGTAGACCTACCTGCCTAGAAGTCATCCCAGTGGAAAAATGTATTTGTATTGTTTTAACTAATAGAACAAGAGATAAAGTTTGCAAATTTACACAAAAATCATAAAATTCAAGAATAGCATCCCCCCCCCACCACCTCTTTCAACAAGAGTTCATGGGGAGTAACCTAAGCAAAGTCATTTACCAGGGTCAGTAACCATTCAGTCAGTCATAAGGAAAGTTGACTTTACTCATTTTATTACCTGGGTGATTCTTCCCAGCAAAGTACCCTATAGTTTTTTCCTAAATTGTGGGTTTCTTCCAAATTGCAAAGCTGTAATATCTATTGTATTTGAAGAAGCCAAAGGGAGAATCCAGAATGTTTTGTACATGCTAAAGACAACTGGTTCAAGCTCTTTCAGAAAAACTCCAGCATGTCTAGCATGCTAGCACTGTGGCCAGTGGTGTTTTGCAAACAAGCGTTCTGTTTTTCAGTTAAAAGTAATACATACAAATACCAGAACATATGTTCCTTTGAATCAGAACTACCAGCACTTTTCAAAGTGTTAAACTTCAAAGAAATCTGGTTGTTTGGCCTTTAATATGCTGCTCTGTTACTTAGCACTTGAAAAGCTATAAGATTATTTTGAATTATAAAATACAACTCCCAGGAATGTATATAAACACATGTCATTACTAAGCACCATTGATTGTGCATCATTTATTTATACATAACATTTTTATAACATTTTCATTTGTAGCCATGCAGAATTATAAGATGTTAGATTTAAGTGGTATGTTATTTGCTGATAAACATCCTCTTTGAGAACTCTGACACACTAAAAATAGATTTTTTTCAATATTACTGTAATCTGGCACTTGTCTTAATTGTGCTGCAAGTTGTACTGTTTTCAATGGTAGATTTCTCTTCAGTTCTCCCCCTCTGTCACACTCCTTTAACTTGCTGTGCTGGAGTATGTGCATCTCTGCTGTGGCCACCCATTGAGCATTATTCCAACTGGGACTTTCATAAGCATGCTTAGCAATGTTCTCTTCTCATTCAAAAGCTATCAAGACTCCTTTTCACCTGACTTCTTCCCTCACACAGTACTTTTTTTTTTTTTTTTGGTACTGGGGATTTAACCCAGGGACATTCTACCTCCGAGTTACACCCCCAGCCCTACTTATTTTTATTTTGAAACAGGGTCTCACTAGGATGATGAGTCTCACTACTTGCTGAGGCTGTTCTCCAACCTGTGATCCTCCTGTCTCAGCCTCCCAAGTACTGGGATTATAGGCGTGCACCACATTTCTGATCCTTATTTTTCTCAATTTGCTTTCTACTTTTCACTTCTGAGTCTACAGTCCTGTCTGCAGTTAAAAACCATTTTACTGTGAACAACAAATGACATTTTCTTAGCGCTCTCTTTCTGATGAAAGCCCAGCTGGTGTCATTACATATGCATCCTTGGTAAACAGGCCTTCGGGATCCTAGTAGATCATCTAGCAGAGGCATGTAAAATGTTTGACTTATCTTAAGGACTTTTTTTTAACTTCATTTTTTTTTTCTGCTTTTCTCCTTCTCCGGTAATCCCCTTAGGCACCTTCTTGCTGACACCAGTCTTCGTGTTCCTCTTCAGAGCTGTATTAATTTTTTTTAAATACTAAGCTAGAACTTCAGTATTATCTTTGATTGATGCACTTGCCTCTCTTACCTTTAAATTAAAACATCTGGATTTGGGTAATCAGTATCATCTCTCTGGCTATATTACAAGTTTCTTTCCCCAATGTTCCCAGATCCAAACCCCTTTCCCAGCCAGATGTGGTGGTGCACGCCTGTAATCCCAGTACTTGGGAGGCTGAGACAGGAGAATCACAAGTTTGAGGACAGCCTCAGCAAGTAGTAAGACTCTCATCAGCCTAGTGAGACCCTGTTTCAAAATAAAAACAAAATAAAAAATGGGGCTGGGGATGTAACTCAGAGGTCAAATGCTCCTGGATTCAATCCTCTGTACCACAAAACATAACAAAACAAAACCCCTTTCTCAACCAGAAGCTGCCACAGCTTCCATGGGGCTAATACTGTTTCTGCTAATGAAGGGGCCTGTTCTTTCTTCTTCTTCTAGACGTTCCAGTGTTAAAATCTCTGGCCAGCCAGTTTTAAGAGCAGGATAGAACACAGGCATCTCAATCTGCATTAAAAGACATTCAGACCTTTCCAAGTAAAATGATAAGTGCAGAGCTTTCCACGTTTTTACTCTGAAATATCCTCCAAAACATAAACCTAAACAAACCCTCCAACACTCCCATCTCTAAACTCCCATTCAGGTTACAACATCCACAGCATGCTGCAGGCCCAGTTTCTTCAGCCTTCTCAAGTTTTGCCTTTAGTCATAGTTCATCTTCATGGATTTAGTAGAAAAATAAGGATTAAATTACCAACAGGCAAAATTAAAGGAGTGCCATGTTAATAACTGTGATTTCTCTTTCATATACTTTGATTTACTATGATGGAAATTGGCAAATCATAGGAGGACTTATTAAATCCTGAGGGGTCAGAAAACTTTTCTTGAAGTGAAATTTAGCAAGAAATAGCATTTTGTTGAACTCGTTTGTGAGAAACTATCTTTTTGTAGGTGAGCAGAAACAAGAGTACTCAGTAATTATAATTGAAATGCTTGTCATATTGGGAAAAAGTTTGTTTTTACAGATTATTATGTTCGGCCTTTCAAAATGGAGGAAAAAGTTTATGAGCCTATCTATGAACAAAAACAATGAGCTACTCAGAAATGTGTAACCTTGTAACACAGGACAGGTTGAAGTATAATGTAATACAAACAAAACAGACATTTAAAAAAAGAGTTTACTTTGTTTCATTTTGTTTCAGTGGGAGCATTTTAATACTCACTGGCTGTAGCCTTAAAATGGAACAGTCTGTTACTGGGTCACTAACCTTGAATAGCCACAAACTGTACACTATTCATAACTCTCGGGCAGGGCTCTACAATTAGGAGGCATTTTCAGCCAGTGTATTTTACTAATTGACTATGATCTAACAAGTTACTCGTTCTTTGCATTAACTCTGATTACAACAATGTTTTTCTAACAAACCCCATCACAGTCTCAAAGATTTTTATTGCAGAAAGTCAAATTGATCTAAATAGAGTTGCTATTCTAAACAATCAAGCTAGAAATGGCATGGGGAGAGGCCAGCTGGGCTGCTCAGGCTGGCCTCAGGATGACATTGCCTCGGTTAAGTCACATTTTCCAAGGCTCGTTCCTCAGTTTTTCAAGTCCAGAAACTATTTTGTCAGGGTGCCCATGGTTGATCACCCTCAGGGGAACAGGCTTGTGCTAACTCAATGCACAAGAGACCAGTGTGTGAACTAGAATACCAACTTGCCAATGTGCAACGAGAAAGGAGACTATCAAAGGCACTAAATATTTACCATATGTGGCCATCACTTCTTTTTCCCTGTGAGAAAGTTTGCCTGGGAAGCCTGTTATCACTTTTCAGTTCAACAAACATTTATTAAGCACCTAGGGTACAGGTCATTTTGATCTTGTAGATGTTTTGCAGATATAAACAGTGTGTGTGAGTGTGTGTGTGTGTGTGTGTGTGTGTTAGCTACTGGGGATTGAACCCAGGGGTATTCTACCTCTGAGCTACACCCCAGCCCTATTTTAAAACAGAATTTCATTATGTTGCAGAGGACCTTGCTAAGTTGCTCAGGCTGGCCGCAAACCTGAGATCCTTCTGTTTCAATGTCCCAAGTACTAAGATTACAGGTGTGTGCCATCACACCCTGCTGAGATATAAACACTTTAATTAGAATTATACCAGCATTGAGGGGGGTGTGGTGACACATGCTTGTAATCCTAGTACTTGGGAGGCTGAGACTGGAGGATCCGGGTTTGTGGTCAGCCTCAGCTACTTAGTGAGGCCCTCCGCAACTTAGTGAGACCCGGTTTCAAAATAAAGAATAAAAAATAGGGCTGGGGGTGTAGCTCAAAGGTAGAATGCCCCTGGGTTCAATCCCCAGTACCACATACACACACACAAAAAAAATTAAAAAGTTAATGCCCTCTAAGCAACTTAGTGAGACCCTGTTTCAAAATAAAGAATAAAAAATAGGGCTAGAGGTATAGCCTGGAGGTAGAATGTCCCTGGGTTCAATTCCAGTATCACCAAAAAACAAACAAACAAAAAAGAATTATACCAACATTGAATTATCATAGAAAGACATTATTTTCCAGGGCAAACTGCATTAAGCAATTTATGCCTCGACCAGTTTTCTCTTCTGAATGGCAAAGTCACCCATTTAGGAAAGATGGATGAATTATCTGCATAATGACATGGGGCATAAAGATTATCCACAGTTACAAAGCCACTCTCTAAATATGGTTCTTCCAGGGACTCTTAGAACTTTCTGAACAGGAATGGAATGATTGCATGTAAGGCATTTGTGTTCTTCATTACTAGATTCTCATAGCAAGGAGTGACTAAAACTTGAAGTCTTCCAAGAGCCAACCTGGGCACCGAGGCCACGGACACTGGCCATTACACACTCTCAGGTTTACAGGAAGAATTCTTCTTAAAAACTTTATAGCCAGTTTAACTTAGCATGCCCTATTCTCTGATACCCTTATTATAGGCCCACCATAACTTGTCCTGTCACCTATGTTTACCCATGATTTGCTCCTGCCAATCGCTGTGACTTTATTATCTGGAATTCCAATCAGGCTGAGGGGAGAGTCAGACCATTACTCCTCTGTGCTCCTGAAGCACTTCTGTCCTTCTGAGAGCCAAGAGAAATACTAACTATATACTCCCTGCTCTCTCTCTCTCTCCTGTTGCTCTCATTTAGCAACCTCCCCGTCAACTGCCTCACTGTACTCCCTAATCACCAACAAATATGTTGTTCATTAAATGTCCGATATCAGCTGGGCGTGGTGGTACACACCTGTAATCTCAGTGCCTGGGAGGTTGAGACAGGAGGATTGCAGGTTCGAGACCAGTCTCAGCAACTTAGCAAGACTCTCAGCAACCTAGCAAAACCCTGATCCAAAATAAAAATGGACTGGGGGTGTAGCTCGGAGGTAGAATCCTTCTGGGTTCAATCCCCAGTACCAATACAATACAATAAAATGTGCCCAATATGTAGCTCCCTGTCTTTCCCTGAACCCCAAATATGTCCATGGTCTTCTATGATCTCATTGTCTGCATCGCAGCCTCTTCGTCTTTGGCGACCTTCACTTCCACGCCATCCCTCACACCCTTGGGCACATCCTAACGTGATCACTATCTGAATTCCACCTAAAGCAGCACACTCAGATATTCAGCATCCTGGATGAGCAACCTCCCATCAGTTTCCATCACTCGGTGCTCCTGCTCCTGCTCTCACAGGACCTCCTAACGCTCATCCTCCCTTCTCTTCCCCACCTAGTCCTCATCTGTTTTCATTTCCTTCCCTATCCAGTTGAGATTTCCTTATAAATCTCTTGTCTCTATTCTCTGACCTTTGTTCTAGTGTCAGTCCAAAACCCCAACTCCAAAACAACTCAGGCGTCTGATTTTCCTCTACCCATATCTGGGTTGTGAAAGTAGCACTGTAGAAAATCACAAAAGTATGCAGATCAATGGCACTATAAATCTGTGGTCTTAACTTCAGTTGGGCATTCAGTTGTTCCTGGTAAACCTAGTGAATGCTCTTGTTCTCCAAAGTGGTGCAAGCCTTTCCCCTTTCCTTTTCCTTTGTCTCTAATTTGGACATCTCCTCCCTTGGTCTCAGGTTCCATGTCACAGAGAAAAAGCAAACATCAGCTGGGGAACGCCCCTCAGCTTCCCACGACTAAGCCAGCAGATTTACTCAGGGCCACACACACATCCTGTTCTTTCACTTCCGGTAAGAACCCTGGTATGGTTTGGATGAGAGGCTCCAAAAGGTATGTATGTAAAAGCCCGGCACCACAGAGCTATAATCCCAGCCACCCAGGAGGAGGCAGGAGGATCTCAAGTTTGAGGCCTGCCTGGGCAACTTAGCAAGACTATGTCTCAACATAAAAAAATAAAAAAGGCTGGTAATGTAGCTCAGTCATAGACCACCCCTGGTTCAATCTCCAGTACAAGGGGAAAAGGGTGGCGTGACCCCCAGGCTGGCAGCACGGGGAGGTGTGGACCTTTAAGAGGTGGGGCCTAGTGGGAGGTCCTCAGGTCAGGGGAACATTTCCTCGCAGGGGACTGTGGACTCCAGTCTCTCAGACTGCCTCTGCTGCCTGGTTTGTGACATGACTACTCACTTCAACACGTCGTGCCCCTGCCATGGCCGCTGCTGCCCTCATCCGAGGCCAAACCACTGGGGTTGGGCTTCAAAACTGAACTACATAAACCTCTCTTTGTTTCATGAGCATCTATCTCAGATATTTCCCTCTAGAAATGCAAAGCTGAAGAATACAAATCCCTTATCTTACTCCAGGCCGATCCCTCTGGGAGTGCTGCCTGTGGAATCCTCTTCCGACTTTGGAGAGACTGCACTCTATTTCCTCTTTCTTCCTCTCTGTCCTCAACATTGACCTCTCTACTGCCCTTCACTATTAGCATTTAAACATATCCAAGTGCCACAATTTGGATATGGTTTCTTAAAGTATCCCCCAAGAGTTCATGCGTTGGAGGCTTGGTCCCAGGGTGGCAGTCTAGAGCAGTGGGGGGATTTTGATGCGCTGGGGCCTAATGGAGGGACCTTAGGTCAACTGAGGGTATACTCTTGGAAGGCATTTTGGGACCACAGTCTCTCTGGCTTCCTGTTTCCAAAAGAAATCTCTTTCTCTTACACATGCTCGTGCTGTTTTGACACCATCTGACATCCACCATGAAGGCCTCGCCAGAACTGAGCCGGTACTGGCACTTTGCCCTCGACTCTTCAGAACTGTAAGCTAAGCTGGGCATGGCGGTGCATGTTTGTAATCCCAGTACTTGGGAGGCTGAGACAAGAGGATCACAGGTTCGAGACCAGCCTCGGCAACCAAGCAAGCCCCTGTTTCAACATAAGCAAACAAATATACAAAAAAAACCCCTGTAAGCTAAGTACACCAACCTGCCTCGGGTATTCTGTTATAATAACAAAAAACAGAGTAATACACCAAGTTCCTAGCTATTATTAGCTTTCTTCCTTGTCTGGCTAGAAGCAACTTAAAAAAAAAGAAGAAAATATTTTTAAAGTTACTTCTTTACTTGTCATGACTTGCAGACTTGTCTATATTTCCTAGTCTTTTAAACAGACTTATTTCATTTTACTCTGTGGTACTGAGGATCAAATTCAGGGGTGTTCTACCTCTGAGCTACACCCTCAGCTCTATTTTATTTTTTATTTTGAAGCAGGATCTCGCTAAGTTGCCAAGACTGACCTCAAACCTGTAATCCTCCTGTCTCAGTCTCCCAAGCACTGGGATTACAGGTGTGCGTCACCACTCCTGGCTTAAACAGGTTTATTTTAAATGTTGCAAACTTGCTCACCTGGAAAATTATGACTTAGAATCCAAATGAGCCTGGCGTGGTAGCACATGCTTGTAATCCCAGTACTTGGGAGGCTGAGACAAGAGGATCACAGGTTTGAGACCAGCCTCAGCAACCAAGCAAGACCCTGTTTCAACATAAACAAACAAATATACAAAAAACCTCTGTAAGCTAAGTATACCAGCCTGCCTCGGGTATTCTGTTATAATAACAAAAAACAGAGTAATACACCAAGTTCCTAGC
>PVJS01057646.1:0-11993 GCA_004027185.1 Glis glis | reverse complement strand
AGAAGGGACATATGTTTTCATTAATATGCGCAATTTAGGGAGTAGTGGGGACACAAAAGGGACTCCAGTGACAATGGAGAACCCTCAGTGGTGCAAGGGAAGGGGTACAAGGGAAGGGGAAGGGTAAGAAAGAAGTGAATCTATGGAATTACTGTCATAAACAATGTGTATATATGAGATTATACCAACATCATTCTCAGTGCTACATGTAGGGGGGGAAGGCGGGGGGCAGGCGGGGGGGAGGGACACCAAGAGCTGTGTGCATGTATGTTAACACCGAACTGATACTCATTGTGATGTGAGACTACAATGCACCAATAAAAACATTAAAAAAATGCCATACCAAAATTATAAGTAGATACATTCCTGCCAAGATTCAAATATCAGCCATCCCACTTATTAGCTGTGCAACAAATCACTATGCTTTCCTAACTGAGGGAAAATCCTTACCCTCACTTTACCCTTCTGAATACTGGAGATCATAGATAATATTCACTTTATAAATTTGTGCTTGTTTTTTTTATTTCACTTTATGAGGAAGAATTTGACACTTATAAAGTGCTTTTGAAATTCCATCACACTGAGTAAAGACTTTATAGACAGTATTATTTTATAGATATAATATAGAAGATATTTAAAATGAAAGAAAAGTCATATGTTAATAGAATTATATGTAAAACGTTTCATAAATATTTAACTTTGACAGTCCCAAAGATAACAGAGAATTAATAAAACTTAGTAATGCTTGAGAAATATTTTTTCTAGAATATTTGAACAAATTAAGGAAACCACACACCCCCAGCATGCAAACACTATTAGTATATTGTCACTTTAGCTTAAATAGCTATAGCTATCTTAACTGACAATGTAGATTTCAGAATATTAAACATAAGAAACATATAAACCATTATTCGTGTTGTCAAAAATAATAAATATACACTCTGATAAACATGGTTGTATCTTGGACACAGAGCAAGAATTCAATAAATAACACTTGACTTTTACTTAAATATACATGTCTTGAGAGGAATATATAGGCAAATGTTATGGAACTGATTTTTCTGCAAAGTGAACACCAATTTGTTTTTAAAATCTCAATGCTGTTTAACATACATCTTAAAGTCAATTTGCAATAGATAATTCAATAAAGGACAGGAACTCTTTTCAATGGCTAAATATCATAAAAATCAAAATATAAAGCATTATACTCATATTTGGACTAAATATGGGAAGATGTAGCTATACTGACTGAAATATAGCTGGATGCATAGGAGTTACAAACTGTACTTCTATCATATAACTCACACAAGTGATTTACAGATCACTTAGAGACATGATAACAATCTTTAAAGTCAAATAATGCTCTGTAAATATATAAATGTGTTATTGCCTGTTTTTCCAGCATGCATGGGGGAGGGAGGAGTCAGTAGTGAGTGGGATGTGGAAGGAAGTACACCAAGATCTAGGTGCATGTATGTTTGTATCACGGTGAACCTCACTGTGATGTATAATTGCAATGCAGTAATATTAAGGTATAAAAAAAACCTTTGAGTTTCTTCTCTGGGTAAAAGCAGTCACAATACAATCAGTATTCATACAGGTGCATACTTGTTAAGAACATTAATAACCAATCTTGACCATTCATGGAATTAGAAGAATGTCTGGTCAGTCATCCCTAGTCGAGGCATGGCTTCTCCTCTCTAGACCATGACTTTGTCGTCCCATTAGCAGCAATCCTACAGAGGGCCCCGGATGCTTCAAGCATCAGAAAGCTTGGAAAGTCTCATTTACTTCCATAATTTTTCAATTTCCCTTCCTATGACATAAACATTGCCTTTTTGGTTATGTTAACTGGTATTTATACTGTTCAACTGCTAGTATGTAAGGAAACTTGACAGTAACACTTGCTCTCTGCTAGCAGAGCAGGCCGCCTTTTTCAACCATGTTCCCCAAAGTGCCAGAAGAGAATTCTGTATGAAAGTGTATGTAACAATCAAACATACTTATATGTTTCAATTCTAGCACTTATTACTTGCGAATTTGAGATGTCACTTCTGTTTAAGTTTCAAAGTTACTGTTTCCCCAAACCTATATGGAAAACATTGGCTACTTGTAAAGTACAAGGAAAATATAAGACATTAATTTCATACTAAACTCTTTAACTTTTTAACTTTATCTCTTTTTCTTTAACTTTTTCTCATAGTACCACTTTTTCTGTGCTGGTGAAGCGAAATTGACACGCATTAACACTACTGTTAGAGTGGATGATGGGCAAAAGTATAGATTGTCTATCTGGTAAGATGTGCTTCTTTTCTTCTCTTTCCTAGATAACCTTATAAGTAGCAAATTCTTCTGAATATTTTTCTGGATACTATTCTTCTGGATATTGTCCGTATCATTTTAAAATCAAGGTTATCCTGATTAGTATTCATATGTGCTTGTATGTGAATTAATGTTTAACAAACATTTTATGTATCCTAAAAATTGTGCTGAGGAGAGAATGTTATAGGGGTCATATTATCAACAAACTCAAAGAAGAAGATTTGCAAAGAACCCTTATAATATAAGAAATTCTTATATTATTTTTCACTTAGAGGCGTTGTAAAATCAAATAAATTGATATTGTCTTTTGATAATAAATTATATTCACTGAATATAGAATATTCAGAAAAATATTAAGTAAAACATTATCAGATAGAAGGGTTACTGTATATATTTGAAGGCAGCCCCATTCCCAAATGCTCCATGAAAGATCACTGAGCTCATTATTTTTAGGTCAAGGAAAAACAAGCTGTATTACAGAGTAGCATAACTCTTTTAAAAAGGAAAAGTATTAATATGGAGTATAAATACTTACAATCAGGTGAAATATACAATGGCATAAAAAGATATTAAAAGCACACATATTAAAAACCATTTTATTGAGAAATTAACTATAGCTAGTACACATATTTGAATGAAAGGGAAAGTGAAAAAGGGTCCAAGCAGTGATGTTAGGCTGCTGAGCAACAGCATATAGTATGTCACAAGTAAGCCAGGCATATGGACTCATATCTGTAATCTCAGCAACTCAGGAGGCTGAGGCAGGAGGACCCAAGTTCATGGCCAGCCTGGGAAACTTAGCAAGACCCTGTCTGAAAATCAAATAAAAAGGGCTGGGAATATAGATAAGTGGTAGGGAACCCCTGGGTTTAATACCACATACAAAAAAAGAAGTAAAACAGAAACACATGTGCATTTGACACCCCACTTTTGAACATCACAGGTGCATTTAAGCACAAGGTGCTGAGAGAGTTTAAGGAGTCATGCATGTATATTCCATTAAATACAAATATGACAGTGTGATGTTGCACCTTATCCATGTCTGTTGGTATGCTTATAATATTACAAAAATATTTTATATTAGTTATATTATTAATATACCATATGATATTTATTATAAACATCATGATATTCATTTATTATAATATATAGCATACTATACTTATTCATTGACATATAATTATGTTATTATGTAATTGATCTTGCTTTTAGTAACAAAAGTATGTTGGAAAGTTTATTCAAAGTCACTACTTAACATTGCCATAGTCTTTGAAGAAAGATATGATTTGAGATTCAAAGATAGAATTAAGTTACACTTTTCTGACCCTCTCCATGATGGGACTTCAAAATTATTTTAAGTTGCTACCAATTAAAAACACTGCCTTGAATAAAAAATATGTTTTTATTTGTGTCTTAGCCTTAAGCTCATAAAGTGTGTAAGTAAATTGCAGGAATTCTGCCAGTTCTTTTCGAATTGTCTCATGGAGACTCTTATTGGTTTGTCCTTGTTTTGCTTTATTAATATATTTTAATGGTGCATTGTAATTATACATCATAATGAGGTACAAAGTCATAGGAACATACATGCACACAGTACTTGGTGTGTTTCCTTTCAGATCCCCCCACTCTTTCCCCTTCCCTGTACATGTCACTGATTCAGTTATCCTTGAGAGAATCATGTGTAGGCTGTTGTTTATGTATAGCCATGTGAGCATGCAATAAATTATAGAAAGTTTTCTTAGAGCACAATATTTTGTGAACAGTAAATGAAACTTAGTAAGACTGACATGTACCAATGAAACCCACACATTGACAAATATGCTATCAGGTGATAGGAAACTGGATACAAAGCCTGAATCTGACTAATCTATTAGATGATGATGAGTGGAGGGTATTCCTTAGTATTTAATGATATCAAAAGAGAAGAGGAAGGAATTAGAGATCACTTAGGTAGGAAAGAGTGAGCAAAAGGAAGAAATGCAATGGTAGTCAGGTAGGTCGCTGAATGCCCCAGTCAGAGCTGGGAACTACATCAGATGCAATAGACACCTATTGGGGGATTTTTAAGCAAGAGACAACACAAAGTGTTCACTTTTTAAAATAAGGTGCTCTAGTTTATAGTACACAATAGATTTCTTGGCCTCTCCAGATCCACTCTTCAATCTCTTCCTCTTGGCTCTGGCTTTTTGAAATCGACCTCTGTGGATTGTATCAATGGGCTCTATTTCAGGTTGAATTGTGATCCCACAAAATTTATATGTTGAAGTGCTAGCCCCCTGGTGCCTCAGAATGTGACACTATTTGGAAATAGAGGCATTACAGAGATAATCAAATCAAACTGAAGTCATTAGGATGGGCCTTAATGCAATATGATTGGCATCTTTATAAATAGGGGAAATTGGGGCACACAGTCAGAGACATTCACAGAAGGAAGGTAATGTGAATCCAAGGGAAGAGCCCTGAAATGGACCCGTCTCTCTCAGCCCTTGGAAGGCACCAAACGTGCTAACCCTGTGGTCTTGTACTTCCAACCTGCGGAATTATGAGACAATAAATAGCCTTCTTTATGCCACCCAGCTTGTCATGCTTTGTTAAGGCAGCCTTAGCAAACTAATCCAGGGCCCCTCACCCTCGGGCTCCTGTGGAGTTCAGTTGGTGGGAAGCAGTGCCAGGGAATGAGAGAGGTCGTCAGGGAGGGCAGGGTATCTGTTCCCTTGACCCTGCACAACGTCCCATGGACTGGCTTGCTCCCTCAAGTCAAGGACTTGGCCCCTGGCAGATGGCTCTCTCCTCTAAATTCTTACGCCTCCTCGCCTCCTCTCTTCCTTCTAGTCTTTAGATGTAAAAGGTGGTATCAGAGCAACTCTGTTGAGGTCCTAGCATACTGTACTATAACATATGGATTCCTTTATCTCCAACCTCTTCTTTGTAAAATATTTTTATCCAAATGTACTGCCATTATTTTAGTTAAAAAGTGCAGTGTGTTTCTACTCCAAATATGAATCTCATGAGTCTCCGGTTGGCATGGTGGAGAATGGGTGGACAGGTTAATGGATCAGGACAAGAAAATAAGACATCCCACTTCTTTTGGATTCTATTCTCTAGAACTTTAGATGTCTGGACACACCTAATGGCAAGAGCAGCTGGAAAAGGTTTTCTAGCTTTGCATCCAAGAGGAAAAGCACATCAATAAAACAATGTAGAATAGATATGATAAGAAATATTTACATAAGGGAAAACTGGCAACTATTAATACTTTGGGGAAAATTTTTAAAAATCATCAAATAAAGTTTATAGCTATTATAATTTAAGTTGGACCATAGTGTCCACATTTCTTTTATTCTTAGTTTCAAATTGATTATTGTACTGTTTATAAAACTATAAATTAATATGTAAGTTATTTATCAAATAATAATAAGTTGGTCAAAAATGTATACAATATCAAATTCCATTTTATAAATAATTGCCTTATTATCTTTCTATTACTTAAACTACTCCAGCACTTACTTGATGTTATTTCATCTTCACACCATAAACCTTGAGCTTCTGATGTATTTGAGTGGTAGAAAATATTATTTAAAATGCAGCAAATTGTGCCTTCAAAATGCAGAACAATCGGAAAGAAATCACCTACTTTAGTAACAATTGGAACTAAGACAATCAGAACATTATTGTCACAGTAAGCATCAAAGTTTTGCACTTCTTTTCCAAAAGAAGTCTGTCTTCCAAAATATTAACAGTAAAATCTATGACTCAACATGTTCCAACCAGAGCAGAAGCACTTTGGCTCCGGGTACAGGAAAATCAATGAAGTGGAAACAAAAAGAAATAAACCACTTAACCACTTTCCAAAAAGTAAAGATTTTTTCCCTCTAATGAAATTTGTACATTATTTCATTAATCTTTTCATTAACCACTGTCACTAGTGTCAAGAGAAACATGCCAATGGAAGAATGATTTTACTTCAACTTGAACAAAATAAAGAAAAAAAAACAATTGATTTGGTTCTGAAATGATATTTATTCAGCCAGAAAAATGCCCCTCTAATACAAACTTACTTTGCTTTTTCCCACTGGTATATATTCATTAAACACAAAATATAGCGAAGGACTGAAATTTCATCATTTAACTTAGGAAAAGAGATTGTTAAATTGTAATCACCATAGGATAGTTTATCCAACTAGAAATTAAGGATCATTAAATTATGATTTTTAACTTGGTATATTCAAATGCTCTGGTAAATAGATTACTATTCACATTTTGTAAGCTATTTTAAAACAGAAGTTAAATAATCATACATTAAAAAGTGGAAAATTTTCCATAATTTCAATTGAAAGTCTGATATTTTACCCCATACCAAATGACTGAAATAAATCTCAGGAAAAGTTACTGTTATTATTCATACTGTAGAGGAGCACAAACTACTGTTGTTTATACTAAATCCATTAACAAGAGTGTTTTTGTTTTTCCCTTAACCGAGGGATTAATTATAATCCTATGGAAATTAAGGCTGAAACTATGCAGCTGATGCTCAGCCTAGAGGTGACCTGTATGTTAAGAGTTATTGGAATGTTTTTGGCCAGATCATCCGCAGAAGAGGCAGATGTGTTACCCACCACAAGCAGCATGTAGTATCTATGAAGACAAGCACTGATAGGGGCCCAGCTTTTATGTCCAGATATTTTACCATATATTCAGGACATAAAACCTTAAAGTATGCAAAATTCAAAGGTCTGGCTGAGTCCTACTCTCTCAGAAGAGATAACTTCAAAATATATTTTCTAAGCACTTCTTTAAACAAGATAGCATGCAGGCTAGAAATAGACAAAATCATATAGTAGAGCTGGATTCTTTCTTTCAAATGCATGCTCCTGGTAAGAAAGAAATGACGGGTGAATCATGACAATTCAATGGCCTGAGCCATTCAACCACGTGTGCTTTGAAGGCCAAGCACCAATTAAAAACAAAGGCTAGCAAGTTGTAAGGACAGATTTAAACAGGCAATCCTTGGTTGCCCATATTCCTGGTGTTTGTTTTGTTTTGTTTTGTTTTGTTTTGTTTTGTTTTGTTTTGTTTTGGCAGTACCGGGGATTGAACCCAGGGGCATTCTACCTCTGAGCTACACCCCCAGCCCTATTTTTTCATTCTTTATTTTGAAACAGGGTCTCACTAAGTTGTGGAGGGCCTCACTAAGTAGCTGAGGCTAGCTGTGAATCCGGATCCTCTGGTCTCATTCTCCCAAGTACTGGGATTACAAGTGTGTGCCACCACGCCCGGCTTCCATATTCCTGGAATTGACCTGAAATTTGCCTTGTTTAGGTTCCTTTTTTTGCTCTTATATGATAAAAGAGAGACTCATAAATGACTTAGCGCTAAGAGTTCTGACTCCTCGAACCTTCCTACTGCTTATTACAAGCTTGACTTGTGGCTGTCTTCCTACCTTACCTCATTTTCCTCTTAACACTGCCAAGAGGTAAACTCTGTCTCCTGTGCTAAAATAAACATATTGAAAACAAACTGCAAGTGTATACTCATAATTTTAACATTTCTTATAATAAAACATAGACTAAACAAAATCCTCACAATATGGGAAAATAAATTTATATCAGTCATGTTTTTGGTAAACCTTTTCCTTGGATATCTAAGCAAAGATATAAAAATAACAAAGAATAGGATTAGGATTATTTCATTAAGAGAATTTGGGAGATTGAAGATAATTATTGAGTGATAAATTTTAATATAATGAAATTGAAGAGTTATGATCCAATTGAATACATTTCAATGCTAGATACCCTGACTTTAAATTTTTTTATATAGACTACCACAATGTAACTAACTTACTGAGTCAATAAATGTCAGTCAAATAAATAAACCAAACATGGGGAGTCAGTTGGCAATGGGAGGCTTGCTCACCTTTGAGAAACATTTAAAGTAGCAAGCATTATTGTTTCAGAGAATTAACACAGTGCAACTCATCCCATAAATATTGTCAGATTCTTTGCATAAGTTGAAAAGAACTTGCCTATTTCATTAAGCATTGTTTCTGAAGTCACTCCTATTAATGGAAAGTGATTCTGTGAAAAGGATTTCTGAAGCATGACTAATAGTTGCTTCCATATGCTTTCTTTATTGTATGTGTATTGTGATAGCTTCAAAGTCAAGATTTCGATCTACAGGTGCTTTCTTTAGTTATAAATTCTCAGCATAAAAATATGCAACACTTTTCTATTTACATAAAACCTTCCCAAAAACATCATCAAATACCATTTCCTGCTTTGGCCCTTTTTTAAACTGAGAGGATATTAAAGGTAGCAAGCTTTAAGTTCAACAAATTCAACAGTAAAGTTAAATTTCAAAGTATTCTAATTGGGAAGTGCAGCACATCTCCCAAGGGGTCTCCACAGTTCATTTACCAAAGCTCACACAGAATAATGTGTATGTATATCATTGAGATTGTACACATGAGTCTCTCCCCAAGTTGACATTCTGTATAATTGTTGGCTCTCTGCTGCTTTGTCTTACTCTCTGTTATGACCTTTCAGGTTGCTTTAATTGTTAAAGCCTCATTGATCACCACATGTCTTTAGAAATGAATTCATTAAGACTGCATCCACAGATTCACAAGCAGGAAAATCTAGGAACCATTGAAATGTGAATTCCTAGATAATCCTGGGAGATGTATTTATTTCTAAAGGAATAAATGATTAATGACTAATTATCATGCTACTGTGAAGGAACACAGTGCTTATGAATTTACTAAGTTTTAAGTTAAAAGGTGGTCTAATATTTTTAGAAACACCTTCAAGTTCTGTAAGATTTTCAAAAATATTGTTGGAAATAGTGTGATCATATTGTGCAAAAAGGTGGTCTTATAAATTGAGTAAGTTATAACAAATTAATGATAGTGAATCTCAAAATGCCAGAAACAAAGTAATCCCAAAGAGTTAAGCATAGCTGAATACTTCCGTTTGGGAACCATGGGCAGGCATAGAATGATGAATGGCTTATAGAGAATGCAGGGGAAAGTTAGGATAGAATGCCCTACAACTGAAAGGCTGGGCCAACAGAAATAGCTTATACCTTTCAGTACTTGGTGGTCTTTACTCACTTCTGTCCAAGACCCACCCCTCCACTGTATCCTAGACTCTAGCACGGTTCACATTCACATTCTCAAGGACATCTCTCTTTCACAACCACCTTTTTTTTTCACCCCTCACATTATCCATCTTTCTCTCACCGCTGTGCTGTTCCAAAAAAAGTAAAAGCAGGCTTTAAAATTCCCCAGCTGCAACACATCACTCTAGATCCTATATTGCTTTCATGCTGTTCCTCTTCAGAGCCAAATATCTCAAAAGTTTGCTACACTTGGGATTTTGATTTTGTTACCTGCTCTTTACTCTTCAATCAAATCCAATCTTGTTTCCGTGTTCCCACAACCAACACAGATTTTCTTAATGTCACCTGTGAGAAGGGAGTTTTATCCTTCATACTGGTAGTTTTTTTTTTAAGAGTAAAAAGAGCTGTTGTCAGTTTTTACTTTGGAACAACACAAACAAGTTTTGTTTTTTATATACTTTTATTGGTGCAACACAATTATATATTATAATGAGTTACAGAGTGATAGGAATATCCATGCACACAACACTTGGTGTGTTTCCTTCCAGAATGTTCCCCAATCCCTCCCCTTCCCTGTACATGTCATTGAGATTGGTATTGATAATTTTGTATATGTATATAGCATTATTTAAGCTGTTTACCTTCATTACATCTCTATGCCCCTCCTCCCTCCCCTAAACCCCCTTCATCACTCCATTGGAGTCTCTACTCCTTTATCTGAAGTCTTTTTTTCTCAGCCAATTTCTCTGTAGCTTACACATATGAGAGAAAACATACAACTATTTAATTTCTGAATATGGCTAATCTCACTTAGCATATTATTCTCTAGTTGCATCCATTTTCAGCAACTGACATAATTTTGCTCTTCTTTGTGGCTGAGTAAAATTCCAATGTGTGTATATACCAGAGTTTTGTAATCCATTCATTGACACCTAGGCTAGTTCCATAATTTGGCTACTGTGCTGCTATAAACATGAATTTGCACTTATCACTATAATATTCTGACCTCAGTTCTTTTGGAAAGATACCCAGGAGTGGTATAGCTGGGTCATATGGTGGTTTCATTCTTAGTGTTCTGAGAAACCTCCACACTGATCTCCATAGCAGCTGTACTGATTTGCAATTCCACCAACAGTGTATAAGGGTTCCTATTTCCCCACATCCTCACCAGCATTTATTTTTGTTTGTATTCTTGATGATTGCCATTCTAACTAGAGTTAGATGGAATCTCACTGTCTTTTTTATTTGCATTTCCATGATTGTTAATGATGTTGAACCTATTTTTATATATTTATTGACCATTTATATTTCTTCACAGACCTAGAGAAATCAGTCCTGAAATTCATATGGAAAAACAAAAGATCCAGAATAGCCAAAGCAAATCTCAGCAATAAGAACCATGCTGGAGGTAACACAATAACTGATTTCAAATTATGCTACAGAGATATAATAATAAAATCAGCATGGTATTGGCACAAAACCAGACACATAGACCAATGGAACACAATACAAGTATTGTTTCATACACAGTGAGACAATGGTCACCCTATACAGCATTCCTCTTAACAAAGCCCATACATGCTTTTCTCACCTCATTTTACTAACCATTTTAGTGAGAGTACCCTCTTCCTCCTCTTCCTCCTCTTCCTCCACAGCGAGGTGCTGGGAAGCACTCTATCTGCTTGAAATCATTTACTATAGCTACTTCAGAAGAGTAAGCTTTGGTTTCCCTTCAATCTTAGTGACCAGGTTTTCTTTCTCTTCTTAGACCTATTCCAGCTTACCTTTCTTCTGAATTATATATATGTATATGTATATATATATGTGTGTGTGTGTGTGTGTATATATATATATGTACCTAATATCCTCTTTTATAAGCCTCATTCATATCCTAAACTTAACATATCCCAAATAAAATTCCTGATGTCCTACCCCTAACATCTGCCCATCACTTCCATATCCCCCACAGCACTACACACATTTTCCTGTTTTAGCACATAACACCACTATTTATACACTGAGAGTCACCTTTGACTCTTCTCATCACTTTTTTCTTTATCTCTAAGCCCTATCAGAAAGTCCTTTCCTATATTTTATCTTTTATCCACCTGTTTCTCTGCTTCTTCTGAAATCATTCTGGTCCAAGTCTCCATTACTTTTCATCTGGACCACTGCAGTTCTTTCTTGCTTGCTTCTAAGCACTGTTCACACTTTGCTCAGGGTGCTTATTTGTCGGGGGCATCCCTCGGTCTCTCGGGGCCAGCCAGAGAGAGAGAGAGACGCGAAGCTGATGGGGGGGCAGGGCCGGACGGTTGGACAAAGAATCATATCTCCAACCGGGAGCATGTCTGGCATGGACTCCATATTTTTCTTTTGTTGCTTTAAAAGAGATTTTTGAATTGAGGTTGATAGGTTCATGGTTGATAGGTTCATGGTTGATAAAGAATCTGTAATATTAATAAACAGTTATAGAGACATGTAAGGAAAGTATTAAATAAGATTATTAGGGACAAGAACAAATCCAGTTTATATAATAGGTTAGACAATATTTAATG
>PVJS01057645.1:0-11999 GCA_004027185.1 Glis glis | reverse complement strand
AGAGAGAGAGAGAGAGAGAGAGAGAGAGAGACAGGGAGAGAGAGAGAGAGAGCAAGAGAACTGAGGCTGGCCGCGAACCTGGATCCTCCGGTCTCCGCCTCCCAAAGCACTGGGATTACAAGCATGTGCCACCACGTCCGACTATTTTTTTTTTTTTTGACACAGGGTCTCACCAAGTTGCCCAGGTTGGCCTTGAACTTGTGATTCTCCTCTCTCAGCCTCCTGAGCAACTGGGATTACAGGCACATACCACCATATACAGGTTACAAGTGTTTTCATAACACTTGTCTCTCATGCCACGCTTTGTTCTCAATTATCCATCTCCAGAGACAACTGTTTCCAACTCTTTTAGCCGTTTCTTTTAGTACTTACTTCCATATTTAAAAATTACATGATAAATGCTACTTCTTGATCCCCCCATTTTACATATTGCCTAGAAACTACCTACTAGGGGAAACTTTTAGATCTTTAGTCTCCATCCAATAAAAGATCTTTATTTTCCTTCGTCTTTTCAAAATAGATCATTTATTGCAGTACTATTCACAACAGCTAAGATATGGAATCAGCCTATGTGCCCACCAACAGATGACCAGGTATGGAAAATGTGGTATATATACACAATGGAGAGTTATTCAGCCAGAAAATATGATGGAATTCCATCATTCACAGCAAAAAGGATGAAACTGGGGAGCATTATGTTAAATGAAATCAGCCAGACACAGAAAGACAAATGCCGCATGTTCTCTCTCATATATATAATCTAAAAATTGTCAACTTGATGCCAGGTGTGGTGGTGCACATCTGTAATCCCAGTACTTGGGAGGCTGAGACAGGAGGATTACAGGTTTGAGGTCAGCCTCAACAACTCAGCAAGACTCTCAGAAATTTAGCAAGACCTTGTTTCAAAATAAAAGATAAAACAGGGCTGGGGATGTAGCTCAGAGGTAGAATGCCTGTGGGTTCAATCCCCAGTACCACAAAAATAATAATAATAATAATTTTTATCAGTACATCTCAATGGACTTGTCCAGGGAACAATTTGGGATCCCTGGTTGGAACTCCAAAAAGAGATCAGAACTGAAGAAAAAGATTGTGAATATCTCTACTGAATTTATAGTTAAAGGAACAAGATTAGTAGTTCTCATATCTCTACTGAATTTACACTTGAAGGAGCAAGATTAGTAATTTTCCTGGGGAGAAAAGATGCTGTGGATTGTACATGTAGACTTCCATAATAATATGGATGAAAATGAATATTATCTTTACCTTTTTGAGATGCAAAAGGTGGAGTTACAATTAAATATGTAACTCATTTAGATCTCAAAGAGTATTAAAACTTACATATGGTAAAATTTACTCTTTTTTTTTTTTTCAGTACCAGGGAATGAACCCAGTGGCTATCTACCACTGAACTAGATCCCCAGCCCTTTTTTATTTTTTATTTTGAGACAGAGTCTCACTACATTGCTGAGGCTGGCCTGAAACTTGTGATCCTCCTGCCCCAGCCTCCCAAGTACCTGGGATAACAGACATGCACCACCATGCCCAGCAAAAAATTATAAGTAGAAACAAGTATGAAAATATGTATTTTAGATAATATTAACTAGAACAACCAGGACACGAAAATCAAATGCATTCATTGATTACAATGTTATAAAATGAGCAAAAAAGCCTTTTTATGAGTTGCAGAAGAAAATAGAGATGTTAATGTTTGGGCTTCTAAAATATTTGTGGCTTTTTTTGCTGAGAAGTTAATATAAACATTTGTAGAAAGAAATAAAATATTTCCAACTTGAGATAATCTTTATAAGTTACTAAGAAAAAATTATTTACAACTTTTCTTTGGCTCATAATAAAAAATGTTAACTAGGTTTTAGTCTCGAAACAAGGAAATGTCAATTGTTTGTTTCTCAAATGCAAATTACCATACACAACATATTTCTGAACTTACAAGATAAACTTTATTTAAAGTATGATGCATTTTAAAAAATATTATCTAAGTATTTGTTACAGGCCACCACATCCAGAACCAAATTACTGAAACCCTTTGGTAGCTCAAATCCCATAATGAAACATTGTATAATGGAATTCTTAAAAATACTAAAATCTAGTAAAAAAAATCCCAGTGGTTGTTTCAGAACTTTGGGAAGATCTAAGCCATGTGATTGGAAATTATGGGGATTCTAATGCTCTCTCCAAGACCGAAAAACAAGAGCATATCTTTTATTTCTTTCAAGTGTCCATAATTATCCAATAGTTACAACCTGCTTGATAACAGTAAGGGACTTGGTCATCTTTTGGTGAATTTTATTGAGAATGACTAAAATAAATGATCCTTCCATAGCACATTTAAAAAGTATTAGTGTACCCAAGTGCCCCCTCCAAAAAAGAAAGAAAAGAAAAAGAAAAAGTATTAGTGTACAATTAGAAGCTTTTACAGATGTTAAGGGACAGAAATAATTCATTTAATATTAAAACTCAATTTTCATCTCTTTAAATTCCTAATTGGCCTTAATCTGGATCCACACATAGATTGGTTCATATTCAACATTATTGTGCACATATTTTTCTTTTCTGTTATATCAAATGTGCAATATTCATGTGTGATCATTTTTAACGACTATCGATTGTCGAATCTTGTTGGAAACAGAACACTCTTGTTCGACCTATGACAGGCAACACAGATACCAGCCCAGAGACTACATGCCAACATTAAGTGGCTACAATCTAGTTGCTTCCAAAGTTGTTTATCTTATTGCATTTTTATTTTTCAGTATTTAGTTCACTTCCAACTTTTCATTCATTTATGAGTCTACTTGAATTAACCTTTATACAAATTGCCCCCCTTTTGGATTATCTTCTAATAAAAGAACCCTTAAAAGAGCAATTACAAATGGACATTAAAATTCAATATTGACCACCTACAACCTGGCCATGCTGTGATGCTTTTACATGCATTATCTCAAAAGAATACATTATTTACAATTGGTATGTTTCTTTCTAGTGACTTTTCTGATGAATATGGACTTGTTGCTCATATAACTGGAAACCTACTTTTTAAAAATATAACGGAGGGCCGGGCGGGGTGGCGCACGCTTGTAATCCCAGTACTTTGGGAGGCGGAGACCGGAGGATCCGGGTTCGCGGCCAGCCTCAGCTCTCTGTCTCTCTCTGTCTCTCTCTCTCTCTCTCTCTACTTAGTGAGGCCCTCCGCAACTTCGTGAGACCTGGTTTCAAAATAAAGTATAAAAATAGGGCCGGGGGCGTAGCGCGGAGGTAGAACGCCCCTGCGTTCAATCCCCGGTACCGCAAAAAAAACAAAAAATATAACGGATACTTCAAACATTTTCAATTTAATAGAATCTTTATAACAATAGTTTTTAGTGGCTTCATCAGGTAGATGGACTAGTTCAGTTATAAACTCCTCTTTGATGGATCATTTAAGTTGGGTACTACTTTTCCTCTGTATGTGTGTGTGTGTGTGTGTGTGTGTGTGTGTGTGCGCGCGCTAGGGATTGAACACAGGGGCATTCTACATTCAAGCTATACCCCCAGCCCTTTTTATGTTTTTTTTTTTGTTTTACTTTGTTTTGTTTTGAAACAGGGTTTTGCTAGGTTGCTGAGAGTCTCACTATGTTGCTGAGACTGTCCTCAAACCTGCTATCCTCCTTTCTCAGCCTCCCACATACTGAGATCACAGGCATGCGCCACCATGCATGGCTTGGGTACTACTTTTCAATGTTAAAAGTTGGACTCCCCTGGACTTCTCAACATACGTCAGAGTTTGTGAATAACCAACCTAATATATAGCACAAAGCCTGGACTCTTGACTGTAGCTCAAATGGTTTACAGATTGCCTTGTGGTAGGATTATTAAAGAGATGAATACATGGTTAAAATAATATCATGCCACGCGTGGTGGCACATGCCTGTAATTCCAGTACTTGGGAGGCTAAGACAGGAGGATTGCAGATTTGAGGCCAGCATCAGCAATTTAGGGAGACTCTCAGCAACTTAGCAAGATCCTGTTTCAAATAAAAAATAAAAAGGGCTGGGGGTGTAGTTGAATGCCCCTGGATTCGATCCCCAGTTCTCAATAATAATAATGATATCAAGGACTGGGGGTATAGTGCAGTGGTAAGATGCTTTCCTAGCATTCATAAGGTCCTGATTTGAGCCGTAGCACTAAAATTATAATAATGAGGAGAAGGAGAAGGAAGAGGAGGAGGCAGCCAAGAAAAGAAAGAAACGCATATCCAAAATTTGAAGCACAGGAAAATAAAATATTTTCTGTCCTTTATTTCGTTAATCTCTATAATACTCTTTCTACTTTTTAAAAATACTCTTATTGGTGCATTGTAATTATACATCATAGTGAGAGTCAACGTGAAATAAAAACACATGCAGACTTCACTTGTAGAGCCTCTGCTGGTGCTGCTGCAGGGGGTGTAAGGATTTCTTCATCTGAGGATGTATACAGTCCTGACAGGAACTCACCTTCCCCTACTTACCTCCCATTCGTATCATAAAAAGAAGACATTCTGTTCATCAAAGTCAGTGCTTTTCCTATTCCATGATTTCTCTGAAGCCAATCCCATTTTTAATCTTTCAAAAGTTTTTATTGGTGCATTGTAATTATACCTCATACAAACATCCATGCACACAGCACGTGGTGTGCTTCCCTCCAGATCCCACCCCACTCCCCTCCACTCCCCATCTATGTTAGTGAATTGGTTAGTGATACCTTCATATATGGACGTAGTACTATTTGAACTGTTTCCTTCATCAAGCCTCCTTTTTCCCCTTCCTACCACCCTCCCCCAGTCCCCTTCTACTATTTTACTGATCTCTCTCCTCATTTATCTGAAGTCCCTTTTGTTTTCTATTTTATCTCTAGCATCCACATATGAGAAAAAACATACTACCCTTGACTTTCTGAGACTGGCTGATCTCACTTATACTATTCTCTAGTTCCATCCATTTTCCTGCAAATGACGTAATTTTGTTCTTTATGGCTGAGTAAAATTCCATTGTGTGTATATAAAACATTTTCTTTATCCATTCATCTGTTGACAGACACATAGGTTGGTTCTATAATTTGACTATTGTGAATCTGGCTGCTATAAACATGGATTTGCACATATTAGTATCTTTTAATAACTTATTTTTCTCTTCAGGTCTGCCTTTATGTTGATCAAGGTGAGGCTGGGAGGAGAAACAGATGAAGAGAAGGCAAACGCTAGGGCCTGGTGCAGGGGAAATCTGGGCCCCAGAATTGCACCAAGTCCTCATTAGGATCTTTAGGTCTCTAAGGACTGCAAAACCTCTTCCTGAAAATAATCATCTCGGACTTAAGAGTTGCTTTAAAGTTGGCAGAATTACACTGAAGTCCTCTATTGCTACTGGAAAATTTAGAAAGAGATGAAAAGAAATCAGTATTTTAATATTTCTGGAAATAGTTATGGAAGAGGAGTGAACCATCTCAAACTACTGAAATATCTTCAAAATTCTAAGATGGCAAACAAAGTAATACCTAAAAATCCCAGTTCATGTTTCCTTTAAAAAGCATATCAATACAGGTCCAAGCTTTAAGGAGTAATGTTCATTATATCAGAAACATTGAAAAACAAATACCATGGATGAAAATGTATCCATTTGTAATGCATATAAACTCTTGAAACAAGACACAGATTTATCAAAGTTCTTTCTTTGCTTCTCTGACATATTGTTTATTGAATTTATTTGGGACTTAACTCCCAACTAAACCATTTTTCTTATGGGAAAATATAAACTGCATTACAATGATTACCTTTAAAGACTCAATTTCCAGGAACCCCCCCATATTTTCATCTGTCCTACTTCTCCCAATATATTATGTTTAGTTATTTTATTGATTGTTTTATAACCTTAAATTGTATTTAAAATTCTACTTCTCCTTTTATCATTAATCAATAACCTCTTACTTTTCTTCACATTCCTTCCTGACTTCCCACCATCCACCTTTGTCAGTTGTATTTTTACATTCTGATAACATTTACTCTGTTTTACAGGTACAATTGATGAATATCTTGTCTGAAGATTAACTCTAAATGTTAAAAACTAATATATACAATTTTCATATTTATACCTATGTAAATTTTTTTTCACATTGGCTCAACAAGTATGCTAGGATTATGTCTCTCTAGATGTATGGTGACTTTCTGATCCTCTGACCACTTAAAAGAGGGTGTGCTTTATTAACATAGTCAATGAACTCTTATTTATTTAGTTGACTTTAAATCTAGTCTTTAATCAATACAACACTGCTTTAATTATCTCACTTTTAACTATTAGTAGGCAATTTCCCACTAAAGAGTATCTTTTCCAACAACACAAAGTTATTCTGATCCCTTCCTTTTTCTAGACAAATTCTAGAATTATTTTCATAAGTTTATAAAACATACAATTAGAATTTTGGTTAAAATTTTATTAGAACTGCAAATTTATTTGCAAAATTTTGACTTTTTTTGGTACTGGGGAGGGTCATCCTACCTCCAAGCTACACTTCCAGCCCTTTTTATTTTGAAACAGGATCTCATTAAGTTGCTGAGGCTGTCCTCGAACCTGCGATCCTGCTGTCTCAGCCCCCCAAGTATTGGTATTGCAGGCGTGCGCCACCACGACCAGCTAAAAATGGACATATTTAAAACACTTAGCCTTTCCATCCAGAAGGGAAATCCAAAGAAATAAGTAAAAATTTCCAACACCGAACTATTTGAGAAGGTGTCTCCTCTTTCTTCATGTTCCTTATTAAGCACTTATTTTAATACTTAATTTCTAAAATGGTTCCCAAGATGGAAATGACTAGCCGGATGAGGTCCACACAATTAGAACAAATATGTTGCTACTTCAGTCCCATGAACCAGTTGTCATAGTTCCTATTGACTTGTGTCAGTAAACCCTCAAGAGAATCATTTGCCCTTAGTGAGGGAGGCTGACATTTTCTTTTTGCCCATTCTCTATTTATATATTGGCATAAGCTTTGATCATACATGTTTAGTTTTTAAAATATACTTTAAAACAGGTAGAAATTTTAAAAACCACTAGCTTATAAACAAATATACAAAACATAGGTCACATACTAAAATAACACCACAAACAAGTGAAATTAATGAAGTTCCCAAACCCAGGATAAAAGTAGGAAAATAAAATGATTGCATTACTGCAGAAAAGCTAAAAACACGTCATCAACTTTTAACCCAGTGACAACGGTCTAAATGTTTCCTTTTCATATCACACTATCTCTTGCAAGGAATGCTTATTGCTTTGAGGAGGTCCAATAGTTTCCAGCTGCCCCTTCCTCTAAAGCTTACTAGTCTTTCATGGGATACAAAGTGCAGTTCTATTGCCAGGGATCTTCATTTGAGATTGGGGACTAGTCAAATATTCATAGAAATGGATCCAGGCTTCCATTAGATTTTCTATGTGGTGAATTCAAAGTAGAATTCAGTCTCAGACCTTCCGCCCCTTATGGGAAAATATAAACTGCATTACAATTATTATCAATTATTACCCAATAGGATCGATCCATAGTGGTATTTGTAGGGATCCACAAACCAGTGTGCATTTGGAGCCCAGATCCAACAGCGTCCCTCCCCCCAGTTTGGGTTTTCTCCTTCCTGAGGTCACAGCCATATAGACCACAAGTCCACTTTGGGAAAAGAGAAGGGTCCTTACTTAGGGGTGCTCTGCCTCCTCTTCATTCAAGGGGTTCTAAATCTGGAAGTTCGCTCAAGCCTGGAAATGGGAGAGAGGATGTGATCCCACAGTGTAGGTGGCTCATGGTAGGCTCTGTTTCCCAGACCTGGAATGCTGTGAGTGAAGCAGATCAGGATGGAGTGAGCCACCTGTTGGGTTAATTTCTGTGAACCTATGATTAAATAACCATATCCTACCTCTTCCTTTACAGATTTCTATAAGAAGGATGACTGAGTCCACCTTACTCCCTATTTTAGTGACTCAGCTTACTTTGCCACATGGAGCTGGTCCCTCTAGACTCCAGTTTCTCTAATTGTCAGAATGCTCTTCGTTGCTAATGACAGGAACATAGTTTGAAAAAGCACAGTCAAAAAAGGTGAATTGCAGTTCAGTAGTCTCCCCCTGACTCCTTCTCCTCACCTCGCTTCCATTACCCGGGGTCTACTGCGGTCCAAAAATATTAAGTAGAAATTTCCAGAAATAAACAATTCATAATTTTAAGTTGCATGCCATTCTGAGTCATGTGATGAAATCTCACTTTATCCCTCTCCATCCCACCTGGGACATGAGTCATCTACATTACAAGCGTTATCTGCTCATTAGGCACTTGGTGGCTGTCTCGGTTGTCAGATCAACTGTCATGGTATTTCAGCGCTGTGTTCAAGTAACCTTTATTTTACTTAATAACAGCCCCAAAGCACAAGAGGAGTGATGCTGGTGATTCCAATTTGCCTAGGAGAAGCCATCGAGTGCTTCCTTTAAGGGAAAAAAAAAGAGAGAGAAAGTTCTCTTCTTAGTAAGAAAAAAAATCATAAGTTGTGGCTGCCAAGATCTATGGTAAGAACAAATTTTCTAACCATGAATTATGAAAAAGGAAAAAGAAAATTGTGCTAGTTTTCCTGTCTTACCTCTAACTGCAGAGGCTGTGGCCATTGTGTGTAATAAGTGCTTAGTTAAGATGTAAAAGGCTTTAAAGTATAGGGTTCGGTACTTTCCATTGTTTTAGGCATGCACTGGGGGTCTTGGAACGGATCTTGTATGGATTGGGGCGAGGGGGGAGGGAGTTACTTCGTATTCCATGAGCAAGGCTGCAGGTGTCTAGAAGCATTGCTTTGGTGCTTCTACGAACCTGTCAAGCAATTTTGCTTTTCTCCAGTTATCAACTTTGTTCTCACCTGTGGGAGACACTTGCTGGGGAGCATGGCTGCAGGTGGCTCTAGATTCACCTTCTACCTTCCTGGGAACCCTAGCAGTATTGCCTGCCCCAGCACAAGTTGGAAACATCCCAGGAAAGGATTCTGAGCTGGGTGTGGTGGCACACACCTATAATCCCAGTATTTGGGAGGCTGAGACAGGTTCGAGGCCAGCCTCAGCAACCTAGCAAGACCCTCAGGAACTTAGCAAGCCTCTGTTTCAAAATAAAAAATAAAATAGGACTGAGGGTGTAGCTCAGAGGTAGAATGCCTCTGGGTTCAATCTCAGTACCAAAACCAGAAAGGAGTCTGAATGATCCAGCTTGACTCACCAAGACCAGGAGGAGCTGAGAAGCAAGCTGTCTGGATTGGACGTCAGCCCCTTTGTTCACTCATGGGAAAGATGCTTAGCCTCTCTCTGCCCAAGTGCCCTCTCTTTGGCCGAGTCTACCTCACAGGGTTCTTGTGAAGATTCAGTGAGTTAATGTGTGTGGAGTACTTAGAATCGTGCCCAACGCATGTAATTGTTTCAGCATGAGTCGGGTGCCCAGCTCTGTGGCCAGGAAGAAGGTCTGTTGCAGAAAGCATGTGTAGTGCAGATGTGGCTGTGCTGAGGAGGCTCCCAGAGGAGGGCACATCTTCTT
The DNA here is from genome assembly GCA_004027185.1 of Glis glis. NCBI lineage: Eukaryota > Metazoa > Chordata > Mammalia > Rodentia > Gliridae > Glis > Glis glis. Next base: position 2,426 of record PVJS01057645.1, on the reverse strand, counting down.
CCTCCTCAGACACCTCTCTGTGACCAAGCTTTGCACAGCTGCATACCCTTGAAGCAGGGCAGAACCTCAGTTTCTACCTGGGAGAAAAGAAGGGAGAGAAGATGTAGCCAAGACTCCTCAAAAGAATAGGAAAATCCCACTGACTTATATAATCCTAGAAGTGGGCAATGGCAGAAGGGGATGGCTGGGTCTGCTGCTAAGGGCCATGCTCCCACATGAGGGGACAGTATGAAAGCAAAAGCTTACTTACCCTACAGATGCAATGAGCTGGAGAAGCACTTGGCGTATCCAGCCAAGGCAGTCCCTCCTATTGCACAAACAACAGGGAGAGAAAATTAGGGAAAGAGGGCTGGAAGCGAGTGCTGGAGGCCTGGCTGCAGGCAATCTCACCTGCTGTTGAACCAGGGCTTGTCCTAGTACCTAACCAATCAGATTGGCAACTGCTCAGTCCTTGGAGAGGACTTTGTAGGGGTGGGGGTTGGGGACAGTCTGAAAGCTGAGGACATTTTGCTGTGCAAATGTTTTAAATGTATATGTGTTCAAATCCATCTTGTCTCTGATGGCCTCAATGAATGTCCGTCCCTCTGCATCTGGGATTGATAGGAAGTTTCTTTCCTTCTACTAATTTTTGTAGATGCTCATTCAATAAATAAATATGTCTTGCAAGTGTACTATAAACCAGGCTAATACTCTGATTTATCTGAAAAATTTTACAATATTGAGTGTAAACATAGATGACTATGAGCTAATTCACAATACCATACTATAGCTGATTATGCAGCAAAATGTATTAAAGTATCCTTCCCTGAGTATTATATTGCTCCAAGTTTGGAATACATTAATTTACTTATTTCGTTCATTCATTTATCTTTTTCATTCTGTTTATATCCTTTTCACTCCCCAAAATAATTTGAAAGTAATTTTACAAGACATGAACACATATGACAATGGAAATAACTATGTGAAATGAGTGGAGGGAAACACACTATAGCACATGATGTACATACACAAACCTATAAGACTCAATCACTATCCGGAGCATAAAAGGGAAGGAAGGGGGAGGGAATAGGGTGGGATTGGAGGGAGAGCTAAATGAGCAATGTGTGCATGTCTGATGTTCATACCCTGACATATATCAAAATGTATAATTACAATGCACCAATAAATGAACATAAAAAGTTAAAAAAAAGAAAAAAAACTGAGTTTCCTCCCAGGAACAATGATTTAGTATTCACTAATTCTGTGGTCATGGTGACTTTATAAAACAAAACTATTGTAACTCTCAAAAATTGACTGTATATGTACAAAACTTGTTTTCTGAAGCCTATTGATGTATGTTGGATAAAATCCCTTGTAAAGAATTGATGTATTAGGTATATGGATAGCTCTGTTGCACAAGTAATTTTTTCCAGAATGAGCTTTTGAGAATGGTTGTTGACTCTAAAGCCAGATTATTTTATGGCTATTTATATCTCATGTTCCATAATGTAAGAATCTAAGGGGAAATAAAAATGTTATACATGATAAAAAAAAAAAACAAGCCCAGCACAGTAGCACACACCTATAATCTCAGTACTTGGGAGGCTGAGATAGAAGGATCACAGGTTTGAGGACAGCCTTAGCAATTTAGCAAGGCTTTCAGCGACTTAATGAGACCCTGTTTCAAAATTAAAAAATAAGAAGGGCTGGGGTTGTAGCTCAGAGGTAGGATGCCCCTGGGTTTAATCTCTAGTACTCCTCCAAAAAAATGTTTCTAGGTTCTCTCTCTCTTTCTCTCTCTCTCTCTCTCTCTCTCTCTCTCTCTCTCTCTCGGTACTGGGGGTTTGAACCAAGGGGCATTCTACCTCCAAGCTGAGGGTCTCACTAAGTTTCTGAGGCTGACCTTGAACCTGCAATCCTCCTGTCTCAGCCTCCCAAATACTGGGATTACAGGTGTATGCTATCATGTACAGCTATAGCCATATATTTTGATTCACTGTCATTTTATAACAGAAGATCATAATAGGGGAAAAGGCTTGAATGCGAGTCTCAGATTCCCATCATCAGCCCTGAAATTGGAGCTCTCCAAGTTGTGAGAAAAGAACCTCAAGCCTCTCTCCTCTCCTCTCCTCTCCTCTCCTCTCCTCTCCTCTCCCCTCTTTCCTTTCCTTTCCTTTTTGGAAAGAGGCTGTCTACAACTATAAATGTTGATCTCACTTTTAAATATGTAGCATGTAAAAGGTATAATAAGAAGCTCAATGGCAGTGACTTTCTAGGACAAATAGTTTCCTCCCATTTACATTTCCCAGTCCCCTTGCAACTGTATTTTTGTTTTTGTTTTATTTTGGGGTTTTGTGTGTGTATGTGTGTGTGTGTGTGTGTGTGTGTGTGTGTGTGTGTGGTACCGGGGATTGAACCCAGGGGCATTCTACCTCTGAGCTACACCC
>PVJS01057644.1:0-11996 GCA_004027185.1 Glis glis | reverse complement strand
ACACACACACACACACACACACACACACACACACACACACATATATATATATATATATATATATATATATATATATATATGTTCCCCAAGGCCACACAATCCCCAGTGACCTATTTCCTCCAGCATTCTCTACCTGCCTACTTTACCACGCAATAAATCCATGAATTCATCAATGGACCGATCCACTGATGAAATTAGAATCCTCATGATTCAATTATTTCACCTCTGGACATTTTTGCATTTTCACATTAGATGAACTTTTCCAGGGGCTATTCTATATCCACACCCAACAGTGGACTTCCTCAATCCCCCACACCTAGTAAATGGGGGAGCCAGGTTTCTGGCTACTTGGCCGGCTTCCTGCTACCTCTCTATCAACAAGTCCATGTTCTGATGGACCCGGTGAACTTGGTGGGGGTGGGGTGGGGTGGAGAATAAGCAAATACTTGTTAGGACAAGAAGAAGTTAAAAATATCAGAGAATAAAACTTTTCTCCCAGGACTTCAACATGAACGAAGTTTTCAAGTGAAGGCATAAAGCTGTCACATGCAATAAAGAACTGTCGCAAACATGGTGTCCATGGCTCTGCCGGACCCCGAGAGATAAATCAGGTGGAGAGTACTGTTGCCATCTTATAGCTCTAGAAACTGAAGTTCAGAGAAAAGAAGTGACCGAGCCAAGTGTAAGAAGCAGGTTTCAAGACAAAACAGCCCTATTGGCACAAACTCCAGGGCTGACAAGATGGCGGACGCTGGCTGTCAAGAAGGCCCACAGCTCTACACTCAGGGGTCAGCCAGAGAAAGGGATGAAAACAATCTCCCTTGACCCCACGCAGCCTGATGGATTCACTCAAGAGAAATGCGTGTTGAAGATAAAGTGGCAGGGACTGTATGGATAGGAAGAGAATGGGGATTTTCAGGTGTCTCTCGGCTTAAGCTTTAGATTTGGCAGAAGAAGATAGTGGCTGGGATTCGAGATAGGAAGTAACATTCTAGAGAGAAACAAGGGCAGCAAAAATTGCAAAGCTGTGAGATGAAGGGGAAACACAGGAAGGATTTAAAAGTGGATCCCAGGCAAAGAATGCTTGGCATATGATTTGGAGAGGAAAGACCTGGGAAAAGAAAGTAGGAAGTGAAAATTGAGGCAATATGAACACATGGACTTGGATTGGGAAGTTGTCCTCAGAAACTAGAAATGTTGCCTGGAATTTGCACAAAACAAAGAGGATATAAAGTTTGGGGGCAGGAAACATCTGTCTAAAGAAGGGTGTGGGAGAAGTCAGAGCCACACCTAGACCAAAAGATTTAGGCAGATTGATGAATACTGTTATGCTGAGAAAAGAAAACAATATCTGTTAAGTTTTAGTCAAAATAAAAGGACAAAGCATGGAATGGGAAAATGAAGACCAAGAAAATCGCTGTTCTTTTTAGAACTTGCTGGAATCAGAATAGAAATGTTGAAGCATTAACTATTAGACCAATATTTCCTAAACATATCTGATAATAGACTCTCTTTATTTTTAAGGACCATCTGTAGTATTTTCTGGAACTGTAATTTTAGGAACATAGTTTTGTAAAATGTTATCTGGGTGGCTGTGTTAGCTAGCATTTCATCGCTGTGACAAAGTACTTGAGAAAATCAACTTAAAAGGAGGAATGGTTTATTTTGGCTCAGAGTTTCGATGGTTCCAGTTCATGGTCATGTGGCCCAGTTGTTTTGGGTCTTTGGTGAAACCAAACATCATGGCATAAGGAGTGGGTAGAAGAAGAAGACTTTACCTCATAGTGACTGGAACAGAAAGAGAGACAGGAAAGGGCTGGGTTTTCAATATCCCTTCCAGGGAACACCCCCAATGACCTAAATGCCTACCACCAAGCCCCACCTCTTAAAGGTTCTACTATCTTCCAATAGCATCAGAGGCTGGTGACCAAGCCTTCACCACATGGCCTTTGGGGATATTTAAGATCCAAACCACAACAGTAAAAATTAAGGTGGGCATTTTTTTACCCTTACATTCCGTCTTCCCAAACTATAGTACTTTTTGGGTTTGGAACAGTGGCTTCTAGTTCGTCCATCTCTTGCTGTTTTTACCATGTCTGCCTGTATCCAACCTCTCTTAGGGTATGGACTGGAAATCCAATTAGAATTTTGTCTAAATAAGTGTTGGCTTTAGAGACTCTCCCATGAGTAAATGTGGAAGCATTCTACCCTGATGCTCTCACAGTCTTTTGACTGATCTCAGGATTTTTCTTGCTCACTTTCTTGATTCTTAGCTTCCATTCAGAAATCAGAACTTTCCAGCTAATTGACCTCCAAATAGTTGAAGCATGATTGTGTTATTGCTACTAATAATATTGGCATTGCATAAAAGCAAGCGAATCAGCCACAGATTATACACTGCAAAAGCTCTTTAAAGAAACACTTAATCCAGAGATTAGACTGCATATTTTGAGGCCCTTTTCAAATTTTTATCATGCACACACATTCACCTGATACTTGTAACAGGGACAAGCATCATGTGTGTCAAATGACAGCAACCTTAGTATGAGGAATACATGACAATTCCTGGTGAGGTTAAAAAGGCCAGGATGTCAGCCATGACCAAACACATTCTCTTTCTTTCTACGCATTCATGAGGCAGAAGTGTAAACTCACTTGCAGAATGCATACTGTTTGCCACAAGTGGATTTGGTGGAGGCATCTCAATGGTGATGTTTCTGTGCCTTTCATTTTATGTATTCTTTTATAATAGAACAACATTACGATGTGAGACTACAATGCACCAATAAAAGTATAAAAAATAAAATAAAGTTGTTTTTTGCCATGGAGTGAAGATCCTATCATAGAATATTCTATTACTGGTCCCAGTAGTCATACCCAAGATGGCTTTCTGGGTGTGTCTAAAGTGGAACACTCCAGGATTTAATCAGTTACATTAAAGGAAAATAAAAGCTAATATGCAAATGGCCAAGGGAAAGGGAATAATGGTATCACTTTGTATTGTATTTAGAATAGCTTTTGGCCGGGCATGGTGGCGCACGCTTGTAATCCCAGTATTTTGGGAGGCGGAGACTGGAGGATCCGGGTTCGCGGCCAGCTGGCCAGCCTCAGCTCTCTCTCTCTCTCTCTCTCTCTCTCTCTCTCTCCCTGTCTCTCTCTCTCTGTCTCTACCTAGTGAGGCCCTCCGCAACTTCGTGAGACCCAGTTTCAAAATAAAGTATAAAAAAATAGGGCATAGCGCGGAGGTAGAACGCCCCTGCGTTCAATCACCGGTACCGCAAAAAAAAAAAAAAAAAAAAAAGAATAGCTTGTTTCATAGCCATTTTCCTCTATTTTATTATGAAGATTTTTCTGGAAGACCACTATTTATTGATAATTTCTAGAATAATAGTACAACATGTTATGAGTCCACCTATAAATTTTAATTGAAATAACATACAATAAACTGCCCATATTTAAAGTATACAACTGGGAGTCGGGCGTGGTGGCGCACGCTTGTAATCCCAGTACTTTGGGAAGCGGAGACCGGAGGATCCGGGTTCGCAGCCAGCCTCAGCTCTCTCTCTCTCTCTCTCTCTCCTTAGTGAGGCCCTCCGTAACTTTGTGAGACCCGGTTTCAAAATAAAGTATAAAAAATAGGGCCGGGGGCATAGCGCGGAGGTAGAACGCCCCTGCATTCAATCCCCGGTACTGCAAAAAAAAAAAAAAAAGTATACAACTGAATACTTTTTTTCAGTGCTGGGGAATGAACCCAGGGCCTTATGCATGCTAGGCAAGTGCTCTACTACTGAACTACATTCCAAGCCCTAATTCAATAAATTTTCACATGGGTATATACCTGTGAAACCATTTCCAACTTTGATATAGTAAACATTCAAGATTTATTTTGAAAAATAAAATTTATTTTAACAAAATTTAAACATAGTAGCTGAAGAACTGGAAAGTGAACACCCCTGTACCTCCCACCCACTTTCCATAATGAACACCGTGCTCTCTTGCTCTGTCACATTTGCTCTCTGTCCATCTCTCTGTGCAGCCATCCAACTGTCTTGATAGCTCTGAAGCATTTAATTATAAACATAAATTTATTCCCTAAATATTTCAGCCTATGGATCACTAACTAGAGTACAATATTTATTTATAAGTTCTTTTTGAGGAAGATAGAGTACAATATATAAAGTATAAGTGCACATTTTGATGAATTTTGGCAAATACTGACAACTATATAACCTTGTTATGGGTTTGACTTGGAATGTCCCCCCAAAGCGCATGTGTTAGACAATGCAGCAACGTCCAGAGGTAGAATGATCAGATCATGAGGACTCTGACCTTATCAATGTATTAATCCACTTGATGAATTAATAATTTTGTTATTGTGCAATGTAATCATACATCTTGATGAAGTTCAGGGTGATAGAGGCATACATGCACACAGCACTCATTGAGCCCTCCCCTAGTTCCTCCCTTATTTCCTCCCCCTCCCCTCCTTCCTGTGCTCAGCACAGTGATTGACTTTGGTAAGTTTGTGTATGTACATCCCGTGCATTAGGGTGTTTCCCTCTTCCCCCCTCCCATCTCCCTCAGTTAGGTCGCCTTCTTTACTCATCTATGGTTTCTCCTTCTTTGTCTGGACTCCCTCCTATGTCCCATTTTCTCCCTAGCTTCCGCATATTAGGGAGAACATCCGAATTTTCACTTTTTTGACTGACTAATCTCACTTAGCATAATGTTCCCTAGTTCCATCCATTTCCCTGCAAATAACATAATTTTGTTCTTTATGGCTGAGTAAAATTCCATTGTGTACATATACCATAGTTTTGTAATCCGTTCATCTGTTGATGGACATCTTGACTGGTTCCATACTTTGACAATTTTGAATTGTGCAACTATAATCGTAGATATGCATGCATTACTCTGGAAGTTTGGTTTCCATTCTTTTGGGTAGATACCCAGGAGAGGTATAGCTGGGTCATATGGTAGGTTCGTTCCTTGAATTAATAATTTGAATAGACTTATTTGAAAGTTGTGAAAGCTGTAGGCATGGCTGGAGGAAGTAGGTCCCTGGGGGTGTGGCCTTGGACTCTCTCTGTTCCTAGTCCCTCCTGTCTCTTTCTGCTTCCTGGTTGTCATGAGCTGAGCAGCTTTCCTCCACAGCATGTACTCTTCCGCTATGAAGTTCACCTCACCTCAGGCCCATATCCACGGAGCCAGTTGACCAGGGACTGCATCTTCTGAAACCACGAGTCAAAAGAAATCTTTCCTTCTTTAAGTTGTTCTTGTCAGGTATAGGTCAACAAAAAGTTTTAAAAAACCCAAACAACTATCAATGTCTGGAATGTTTCTATAATTTCAGGGGATTCCTTCATGCTTATCCCAGCCAACCCCTGTTCCATTTTCCCAAAGATAATCACTGCTTTGACATTTTTTCACCATAGATTTATCTTACCTATTTTAGAATTTTCTATTCATTTAAGTACACAGTGAGAACAAGTTGTATAACACTCTGGACATCCATTGTGCTATGTATCTTTGTTGTTGTGTATCTCTATATCTACTCTGTATCTCTAAGTTTATTCCTTTTTATTGCTGAGTAGTATTCCATGGCATAAAAGTACATACCACTGAGCAGTATTTCAAAAAGTACAGAATAAGCCAAGCATGGTGGCACACACTTGTAATCCCAGTACTTGGGAGGCTTAGACAGGAGGATCTCAGGTTTGTGGCTAGTGTCAGCTACTTCGTGAGGCCCTCCACAACTTAGTGAGACCCTGTTTCAAAATAAAGAATAAAAAAATAGGGCTGTGGGTGGGACTCAGGGGTAGAATGCCCCTGGGTTCAATCCCCAGTACCACAAAAAATAAAAGTACAGAATATATATTACCATGGAATGCCAGATAAGAATTTCCAGGACAAAGAGATAATGAGAGGAGAGAAAGACTTGAGATATTTTACCATAAAAAGGAATACATTTAGAACAGGACATGAGAACTACATTCAACTATTTAAAGCAGGGGTCAGCAAACATTTTTGGTAATGGGCCGGATAGTAAATAAATTATGCTTTGTTGGGTTACACGATCGATGTTGCAATTACTTAATTCTTGATCATGAAGTAGAGTGTAAATAGCCATAGACAATATGGAACTGAAGTATGACTGTGTTCCAATAAAACTTCATTTACGGACACCGAGATTTGAATTTCATATGAATCTCATGTGTCGCAAAATATCCTCTTCTTTTGATTTTTTTCCTCAACCATTTGAAAATTTGATATCCATTCTTAGCTCACCATCCTTATGAAAACAGATGGGAGGCCTGATTTGGCTCCTAAGCTATAGTTTGCCAATCTCTGATATAAAGGATTATCGAACTGAAGAAGGGACGATTATTATTCTCTTTGAGGAGAGTGGACAATACGAAGATTCAAGGAGGCAGCTTTTGCTCAGAAAACTGAAGATCTTGCTATTAATTGGTCAAATGGACTTTAATTCCTCACCCTGTCTCTCTGCCTTACCCCTATGTGGTAGCAAAGGTTAAAGGGGCAGGTGCCAGGGCTGGTGTAGACAGTTCGATGCCCCAGCTACTTTATGTCTATGTGGACTTGGGAAAGTTATTTAACTCCTTTCTGCTTCTGTTGAGTCATCCATAAAATGAGAGTAATAATAGAACCTACTTCCTGGAGGAATTTCCAAGATTCAACAAGTTAGTGTATATAATGTCCTAGGAACAGAGCTGATTCGTAATCAGTACTCAGTATACTCAGTACAGCATCTGGCACATGGTAAGTGTGAAAGAAGTATTTATCATCATCATCATCGTCGTCGTTGTCGTCCTCGTCGTTGTTGTTATTGTTCTTATCACTGGGAGGCTGGATAGACATGTGTGACTGTCAGCTTTCATCACTGTGACAAGATACTTTTGGAAATCAATTTGTAAGGAGAAAAGGTTTATTTTTGCTCATGGTTTCAGAGATTTTAGTCCATGGTCGCTTGGCCCTGTTGCCTTTGGGCCTATGATAGCGTATTCTGGTGGGGGCATGTAATGGAGGAAACTGTTCAATTCATAGCAGCTGGGAAGCAAGGAAAGGGGGGGTCCCAATATCCCCTTCAATAGCACATCCCAATGACCTAACTTCCTCCCACTAGGCCCCACTACTTCCCAATAGCACCACAGGCTGGTGACTGAGCCTTTAACATGGACTTTCAGGGACATTCCATAGCAGCCTGTATGAGAATTTTGTTGTAAGAATTCTTGCTTTTCAGGGGCTGTACTAATAACTATCCTTAGACACTCTGTTGTTCTTCCAATCAGCATTCTCTTTGAGTGACTTTCCAACGGGTCAACCCTGTGACCCAACCTTTGTTGACATCTGAGAAGAAACAGCACCATGTTTCCAGTCATTAATATGAGCATAGCTTACGTCATAAGGTCAACGAGTACTCTGTTCCTGCGTGATCTCTTGTGACTGGATCTTGGCCGCACCTCGAGGGTATCTTATTAACCGTAAGGCTGTAAGCAGGTGCTGTCCAGTTGTAATGCTACTTCTCTTCTCTGTATGAGGAAGTGGGAGGAGTGGGGATCTTTGCTTTGAAAAGGGAAATGTGTCCGATTCTGATCATTAAATTGTGTCCATGTCAAATCGTGGACACAATTATTCCCAGGGGCTGTGTTCACCCAGTAGGCGACACTGAATAACAGGACAGCTCGAGGTGGGGTGTTGGTGTTATGCCAGTGTGTCTGGTGTCGTGTGATGTCACGTCACTGGTGATCCAAGCCCGCCATGATTGCCACTTTGCACTGGAGCAGGGGAATGAAGGGCGAACCTTGCCTGCACCTCTCCATCCCCGGTACAACAGGCTCGCCACATCGTTGTCTGTGCTAGGTCTCTGACATCTGTATACCCAAGCCTGTTCATCTGTACTGGTGTGTTTAATGTCATCTTCCTTGTCTCCATTAACTGGCTGGAATGATGTCCAGGGTGGTGAACACAGTATAATGTCAGGGAATAGCACCAGAGGAGACCTGTAGGACTATTTATGGTACTATTTTTATTTTCCATACGAGGAAGCCAAGGCACAGAAACTATAGAACCTCAGGCTTCTAGCCCAGGGCCCTTTTTATTGCACCACGTAAGTCTTTGTCTATAAACAGGATCTGACATGGGGGTGGAGCCCCAGGTAGATCTGACAGGAGCCCCAAGTGGACATGAGACCTGCCATTTTAGGCTTGAAAGCCTAAAATGTAGTTTTGCTATTATTTCCATATAGAGATATACAATAACTGGAATAACATTCTCTACTGTGTTGCACATTCTCAAATAATATTAATAACTGTCAGATATTAAAATCAAATCAGTTTTTTTTTTGCGGTACCGGGGATTGAACCCAGGGGCGTTCTATCTCCGCACTACACCCCCGGCCCTATTTTTTATGCTTTATTTTGAAACCGGGCCTCACGAAGTTGCAGAGGGCCTCACTAAGGAGAGAGAGAGAGAGACAGGGAGAGAGAGAGAGAGAGAGAGAGAGAGAGAGAAAGAGAAAGAGACAGGGAGAGAGAGCGAGAGAGCTGAGGCTGGCCGCGAACCCGGACCCTCTGGTCTCCGCCTCCCAAAGTATTGGGATTACAAGCATGCGCCACCACGCCCGGCATCAAATCAGTTTTTTAAACGCTGTTTGGGGCTATCTTTTTCTTTTTGGACTGGGGATTGGGCCTAGGGACATTCTACTTCTGAGCTACATCTGAGCCCTTTTATTTTGAAACAGCATCTCACTAAGTTGCTGAGGACCTCACTAAGTTGCTGAGGCTAGCCTCCAACCTGCAATCCTCCTGTCTCAGCTTCCCAAGTCCTGGGATTACAAGTGTATGCCACCATGCCCAGCTTGGGAACATCTTTATGTTTTCATGCTGTAATCTCAAAATGCAGCATGAGTCTTTCTGTAATTCCCCAAAGCCCTGTGGCAGAGAAAGTAAAACCATAGGTTTTGTGTGTGTGTGTGTGTGTGTGTGTGTGTGTGTGTGTGTGTTTGTGTGTGTGTGTGGTGCAGGGGATTGAACCCAGGGGCATTCTACTTCCAAGCTACACCCCCTGACCTTTTTTGTTATTTTATTTTTTATTTTGAAATCGGGTCTTGCAAAGTTGCCGAGACCTTGCTAAGTTGCTGAGGCTAGCCTCCAACCTGCTATCCTCCTGTCTCAGCCTCCCAAGTAATCCCAAGTACTGGGATTACAGGTGTGTGCCACCATGCCTGGCAAAACATAGTATTTAAATGGATATTTAAGCACCGGATATCCATGTTAAAAGATGAATCCAGGAAGAAGAGCTGGTGGGAGCCCAGAGCAATATGAAGGTAGACTTCGACGGACATTAGCTGGTAAGTTTAAAATAACATATCAAGACAGAAGCGAAGAAAGAATAAAAGAAGAATAGAAATGCTGGCTAGGGGGTAAGGGGAGACCATGGATCTCAGCCATTCCCAAGAAGTGTAGTGTAGTTGGTGACAAAAGCTTGCCTTTTGACAAAAATAGAAATGGGGGCATCCCCACTCCCCCACCACCTAATAAAGACTTTTCAAATGTTTCATGTGGTTTTTTTTTTGAAGCAAGAAAGTATTTGAATTGACTTCTACCATTTTTCAGATTGACCCGAAGATTGGCTTTGCAAGACTGATATGAGCAAAGTCGCAAGAGTTACTAAATTTGGAGAGTAAAAGGGATTGCCTTCTAATAGACTTTCTGAACTTTTTGGGTTTAGTATCTTTCTGAATGTAAATAAGTGCTCTACCTATGAAAAATGCTTGTGAGAGTATAATGTAAATTAACACACTGATAGGAACTGAATTCACGATTGACCCAAATTTTTTTTTTAAAAATTGTATCTATAAAATTGGAAAGCTATTTCAGCCCTTTGTAGAATGTCTCTGCTAATGCCTTATTCATTTAAAAAAGAAAAAAAAACAGCCCTTTTCCAGGAGAATAAATTCTACTGTAAAAACAAGTTGAAGGTGTAAAACTTGTTTATCTCAGTGGAGTCTCCAAGATCACACATGTCCATTAGAGGTATTCAGTTCAGGGTCACAGAAGGGTCTACAAGAGACAGCCAATTAGATGTCTGTTTTTCCTTTCAAAGTCCTGTCTGTTTCCTTCACCCTCTTCAAAACACCCTTAAGTAGACATAAATATCATGAGGTTAAGAGAAAGAGAGAGAGAGAGAGAGAGAGAGAATAAGACTAAGAACAATGAGGGCTTTCTTTTATCATCCAGTAGTCATGTGCATTTTAAATACCCATCATCATCATCATCATCAAGAGAAAAATGAAGCCACATGTCTGATAAGAAGGTGTGCTACGAGGTGGAATAATAATTCCATTTCGTCAAGCTTTAGGCAGGAAAAGGCGACCGAGTGAAATACCTGGTTTCCCACGGTGGAAGAAGTCAGATGACTTCAAAGTTGCAGCAAAAGTATTTGTTTAGAGTGGGGAGGATCAAGACTTTCTGGTATTTACAGCGAAACAACAACAAGCCAGCCTATCTGCTGGGGAAGGAATGCGGAGTTAAATTGACTCCGCTGGTCCTTAGCAACCTGAACTCAGGGGTCACATGTTTCCCTCTCTAAGAAGCAAGTGGGAACTTGAAAAGTATGTAGCATGTCATGAAAAGGGAGCGGTGAACTTTGCCCAGGTCTGCAGCCAACTCTGAAATCTGAACCTTCAGAAGTTCCAGGACTAGCATTTCCCTCCCCCTCCTTCCTTTTTAATCCGGTGAGTCTAGTGCTTTAGCAAACTGGAAGCAGAGGAGTGTCGTAGCTAAGAGGAAACCTGTCCTCGAAGTATTTTATTTCTGATGGCCTCAAAGACAAAGTACTAGATGCAAAACCAAACCATTAAACCCAACGTTATGACTATGGTTACTATATTCAGTCTAGTTTTATGTATCGGAAGGACATGCAGAAAGATTTCTTTCTTTCTTTCTTTCTTTCTTTCTTTCTTTCTTTCTTTCTTTCTTTCTTTTTTTTGCTTTCATTTTAAAGCTAGCCATCAAAGTTTTGAGGTTTCCCCATGCAGAGATGACCACGGGCGGAAAGCTCTCCCTTACCTTGTTGGGAGGAGAAGCCCCTACCCGCCCAGCATCGTGCCTGCTTTCAGTATGAACCCTGTCGGGGCAGCCTGTTACTTGGTAACTTGAGCCGTGCTCGTTCCTGAGATTCTTTCCCATAATTGAAGATTAATTTGATTCCCCAGATTGTCGAGGGTGGTTGACAGTGGGGGGGCTGGGGTGGGTGGAAATAGATTATTCAAATCACAAAGAGGTAGGTGTGCCCTAGGAGACTGCTCCATTACCGCTCCTAAGTGTGTGCCTTTCTGAGGATCCATCAAACCCAACCCCGGGGGGCGGCCAGAGCATGTGGGGCTGGAGGAGGGTGCCCTGCCAACATTCTGATAGCAGGTGGACCTCAGAGAAACTTAAATATTTTGTAAAGAGTCGCGAGGAGTAATGGCTACTCCAAAGTTCATTAGCTCAGAATAAGCCCACGACTCAAGGGCTCTGACTTTCTCAAGTGTATAATGTAAACAATATGAAAGTCAACAGTGGGGGACATTCCAAGATAGTATTAACACGATTGATTTATTGACGGCTGCACAATGGAAGGTTATCTTTTGTTAATTGACTCAGTAAATAAGCTCACAGGCGTCAGTGCTTGGGGGAAAAGCAACCAGCAGCAGAGAAAAAGGTGAGGCACTTGGATTATAATTTTTTTCCACTTCCAGACCACTTTCCCTGCCAGCCCCCAACCCAGTTCAGCCGTGTTAATTCTGCCCAGAACTTGGCATTTGTCCCCCATGGAAGGGAAGCTCAAAGATGGTTTATTCCTATCAAACACTACCAAACACTGTGTATATGTGTTTTTTTTTTTTTTTTTTTTTTTTTTTTTTTTTTTTTTTTTTTTTTTTTTTTTTTTTTTTCTTTTTTTTTTTTTTTCTTTTTTTTTTTTTTTTTTCT
>PVJS01057643.1:0-11996 GCA_004027185.1 Glis glis | reverse complement strand
AGTTGCGGAGGGCCTCACTAAGTAGAGAGAGACAGAGAGAGAGAGAGAGACAGACAGACAGAGAGAGCTGAGGCTGGCTGCGAACCCAGATCCTCTGGTCTCCGCCTCCCAAAGTACTGGGATTACAAGCATGCGCCACCGCGCCCGGCCTTAAGGGCCATTTTCTTTTTTTTTTTTTTTTTTAATTTTTTTTTTCACGGTACCGGGGATTGAACGCAGGGGCGTTCTACCTCCACGCTATGCCCCTGGCCCTATTTTTTAATGCTTTATTTTTGAAACCGGGTCTCACGAAGTTGCGGAGGGCCTCACTAGGTAGAGAGAGAGAGAGAGAGAGAGAGGGACAGAGAGAGATAGACCGATCGATCTATGCATTGATCGATCGTGCGCGCGTATGCGCGCTGAGGTTGGCCGCGAACCCGGATCCTCCGGTCTCCGCCTCCCAAAGTACTGGGATTACAAGCGTGCGCCACCATGCCCGGCTTAAGGGCCATTTTCTATCTATCTCTAAATCAACCTTCTAGACTTGGCTTCTGTTACTTCCTACCAGAATACTTTGTTCTAGCCAACCTGATTTCCCACTCCCATGTCTTTATTTATGCTGTTCTTGTTTTATATAGTTGATATCAGACCCATCCTTGTAGGTTCAGCTTAAGTTCTACTCCTCCCTTAAGGTTTTTAAGATTCTAGAATGATATTAGTGCTGTTGATTTAACAGTATGTATATGTCATTTGGAATTATTTTTTACATCTACTTCCTTACTTGGAGAAGGTAGAAGGCCTTTGTATCTGTAGTACCTAGTGCATGTCCTGGCCATACATTTGCCAGTGTATTGATGAGACTTGAAGTAAACCCAAGATGGGGAGAGTGCCTGGGTGTGGCTAATAGGGTGATCTGTGTCCTTTCAGCATCCTTGCCGAGCTACAGCTCCGAGAACCCAGCTTTCCTGATGTTCAGCATGGTGTGCTCATCCATAAAGTCATCCTGGGCTCCCCTGCGCACAGGTGAAGGAGACTGCTCTGTGAGGTGGGGTGCGGGAGGTATGCATGTGTCCTTGAAACGGGCTGTCTACTCCCTCCTTCCCATCCATCTTCCTCCGTAGGGCTGGTCTGCGGCCTGGTGATGTGATCTTGGCCATTGGGGAGGAGCTGGTACAAAATGCTGAAGATGTTTATGAAGCTGTTCGAACCCAGTCCCAGCTGGCAGTGAGGATCCGGCGGGGACCAGAAACTCTGACCTTATATGTGACCCCTGAGGTCACAGAATGATGACTGGATTAGCAAGAGTATGAGGCTCCTGCTCTGATTTCCTCCTTGCCTTCCTAGCCCAGGTTCTGAGGGCGCCTGGGCAGAGGATTCAATGAACCAGTGGGGGGCAGGTCCCTCCAACCACCAGCACCAATCCCTGGGCTCTGAAGACTCGCAAGAACACTTTTTATATAAAATAAAATTATGCCTAACAACATGTTATAGTCAAAAATGAGAGGGGGCTGGATCTTTTTCCCCACCAAAAGGCTAGAGGTAAAGCTGTGGCCCCCTGAAATTAGAGGAGCTACGGGAGCTGACCATCCTGACTTCCCTCTTCAAGAAAATGAGCTGCTGCCATCTGTCATTCTGGGCAGTTAGTCAGGTGCTGCTGTCTGTGGTGTGCTCTGCTCAGTGCTGGGCCCAGCGGCAGAGGTTCCCCATGCTTGTCCATAGATACTAACAGCTGGCCCAGGAAGGGGGTGATAATTTCTGCTTGACAGTTCCACATCCGTAGTGCCCAGGTGGATGAGTACAGCCGGCCTGCTGATACCGGGGGTTCCGTGGTAAGCTCCTGAGGTAATGGCAGCCTCAGACCCCTGCCATTGGGGGCCAGTGGTGGTTTGCAGAGGAGGGTGGTGGCACTTTAGATGATCTGGTTGCTGGTCTGGCCAGGGTAGCGCTCAAATCTCCTGTTGGCCTCTTCACTGAAGGCATCACCTGTAGAGTGGACATGCAGTGTGGGGAGCCCTGCACAGAGGCAGGAAGACACCCACTGTGGGGAGGGGTTGGCAGAAGTGGAGAGACAGAGAGGTCCAGAAGTGGGTGGGAAGATGCAGGAAACACTCAGGGAAAAGAGAATGAAAGCCTTCCCTCCTGTCCCCCCCATCTTCCCAGGTTGCTCTTCCATCAAATACCAATATGACAGTTGTGCACCCAGATGCGATGTCCATCATATTTGCAGTTACACTTCATTGCGTTGTTGGTGAAGTCACTCTCTGCTACTTCAAAATTTGGGTTGATGACCACCTGTGAATGAGAAAGGCCACTTGACCTAGCTGTAATCCTCAACCCAAACGTGTCTTTACCACTCCTCCCGCGTGCCTTCTGGAGGCCCCCGACTCCAGGCACCTGAAGAATGTAGTTTCCTGGCTTCACATCTGTGATGTCAATCCACTGACAGTCGATGTCGTGCCTGTAGAGATCCCAGCAACCCACAGTGATGCCCTGCTCTCCAAAGTTGGCACACTCATACCTCTTGGAGACATCTGAAGGGATTGGCATATGTCAGTGAGATGGAAGGCTGTGCTTGGGAGATGCCCAAGTCCACTCTAGGCCCCAACTCACCCTCCTGACACTCGGTATCTTCTAGGCAGAAACTGGCTTTGTGGCCTTCAGCCACCTTAGTGCCATTGGGGGTCAGAATATCGTAATGAGTGAAGATGTCCATACTGTGGTAATGCCTGTGGGGACAAGGGAGCTCCCGTTTCTTTTCCTGACCCCAGCAGGCCTGCCCCTCCCCCGTGGCCTTGCCCTTCTACTTGACCCCCTCTGCCCTCTCACCCATGGCACTCATGCCACACCCAGGAGTGGCGCCCAGCCTTGGGCCTGAAGTCAGCTCGTCCCAAGTTGTGGATCTGGGAGGAGAATCGGAGCAGACGCCGGTGGCCATAGGGCCAGTTGGCCAAGCGGGCGGAGCTGGCCAGACAGTTTTCTTCTGCAGCACAGTACAGCATGTGCAGGGGCCGGTCCTCGATATAGGCCGTCTCCTGCACCAAGGCTGAGTGCAGCAGCAAATCTGAGGCAGCTACACAGGAAGGAAGGAGAGAAGGAAGTCACTGCTGAGGCACAGGGGCAGAAGGAGGGTGGAGGGGGAGGGAGGGGTTGCTTCCACCCCACAGAGTGCAACCGATTTTCTGTGGAGGGGAAGGAGTACCCCTCCAGGTTACAGCCTCCTCTCTACAAAGGGGTGACCAGAGCCTCCCTTCCCTGGCTTGTGACACCTCCCCCTTCACTCACTCTCAGAGCAGATGACCCCAGCAGTGAAGCGGGTCCCCGGCCTCTTGCAGGTGACGTGGGTGCTGTGATGGGCACATCGGTCCAGAGACAGCTCAGTCCCTGTGCAACGCACTCCACTCATCACCACCTCAGTGACATTCCCTGAGTCCCAATACCAGGTCTCCTGGCAATAAACGTAGGTGTTTCTGTGAGGTCCCAGGATCTGCACCCTGGGCCAAGGGACTTGTTTCCCCAGTCCTTTGCCCAGAATGCAGGCTTCCGAGATAACGGCTTTGGCTCCCCTCTCCTTCCCACTTACCTGCAGACCGTGGTTGGCGTAGCCCAGACCAAGTTGCCTACAGGCCACCATGGCCTCCAGTGTCCCCCAGTCATCCCCACAGATGAGGCCCCAGCGAAGGTGCCCAGGTTCCCCTATTTGCACCTCAACTCGCCCCTCATATCGGCTGCGGCCCCCGCTGAGGCGGATCTGTAGTGACAGAGTGGAAGAACTAGGGGAAGCTTCGGGGCGGGATGGTGGGTGATACAGAGGCACATGAAGGGCTGGTGGGTGGTGGGGTCAGGGCTGGTGGGAACTGCGGGAGGCAGGGACCTGGGGCAGTGGGTTGGGGGCCATCGGGCTGTCAATTGGAGGCCAGGCCTCAATAAAATGAGAGATGGAGGCCTGAACGGAGGTGGAAAGTTTGACTGACCTTGGTCTCCACCCCAGTGTAGGGGAGGTTGCAGCGGACCGCAGCATCTTGGCTATGGGAACAAGCCTCAGCGGTGATGTTCTTGTAGGGGCACTTCCAGAGGGAAGACTCCTGGCCAGAGCATCGGACTTCACTCAAATGGATGGCACCCATGCCTAGGGTGACAGGTCAAAGCTCAGGAGGTGGTAACTGGACCTTCATTGCTCAGGGGGCTCCTTACCTTCCGGGGGTGTGACGTCCCCCTCCCTCTCCCTCCTGCCTCCCTGCCCCTCACCCTGCCCCATGCGGGCGCCGCTTAGAGCCTCTCGAGCACTGCCGAAGCCCAGCTCCCGACACACCACGCTGGCCGCCTGCAGGTCCCACTTGCGGTCACAGACTGTGCCCCATGTGCCGGCCTTCAGGACTTCCACCCGGCCCTCTCCAGGGTGGGCTCCACCCTTCAGGCGCACTTGGGCCTGGAGAAGAGAGAGATGCACCCAACAGAGGTGAATGGGCACATCAGCCCAGAGACGGCTAAGCAGACCTGGGAGATGAATGAAATCTTGGTGGGAGAGGGTGGGTGGTGTCAGGTCTGTGGTCCCCCGGGAAGGTTTAGCTCTGTCCTCAAAGGTCAGAGCTGTGCTTGGTGGGGGGGAAGTGGCCAGGCTAGGGGTTCTCCACCTGGGGTGGGAAAGGTCACAGTCACTGTCTCACACACCTCCCCCTGAGGCTTCGACTGTTGTTGCTTCTTCTGGCCACTGGACGCCGTGTAGAGAGGGCCGGGCACACAGCTCACCACCGCAGGGCCCCCCCCAGGGCACCTGGTGGTGTCATTGGCACGATAGAACTCCAGAGAACAGAGGGAGAGGTGGGCCTCCGTGCCCACGCACGCCACCCCATGCAGACCAAAGGAGTGTTGCTGCCGCTGGGCCAGCAGCCTGGGGGGACAGGAGTGAGGGGCAGTAGGGTAAAACAACGCTCCTGCCTCCATGCCCTACAACCCTCCGCCCACTCCATGCAGCCGCCATCCCCCCAACCACTCGACCACGTGTCCATTCTTCCCCCTTCTCTTGGGAGACATAAAGGGACTGGCAAGAGTGTGGCTCAGAGAGCCTTGACTACCCAGACAGGAGGGACCTTGGGGACCTTGGGGACCTCTGGTGGCAAAGAACCCTAGGGGAAGGATGGTCAGACTTGCCTTGCCTGACAGAAACCTTATTCCCAGTGGTTTTCGGGCGCTGGCTCTAAAAGAGGCTGAGGCTTAGGCTGCTGTGCAAATCCTATGGAAGCCAGGACTACCCAGCTGGACGAGATGGTCAGGGGGAGTGGTGGACACAAACCAGAAGCCTGACTAGCCAGAGTGAGCAGACCCTCCTGCCATGCTGAGACTGAAGTAACTGAACAAGTCAGGATGCCAAGGACAAGGAAGACTTGCATCTAAATGGCTTCTCAGAGGCCAGAGGGGCTTCCAGGACAGAAACCCTGTAGGACAGAGTCTGATGAACAGGAAGAACAGAGCAGATGGTGGCCATAGGAAGGACTGGTGTTGGCAGATGCAGGAATGAAGACATAAATGTGGGTCAAAGTTGGAGGGACCACATGGCCAGAGAAGGAAGGTGGGTGTGAATGACAAAGACGACTCAGGACCTGAGCTGAGTCGCAGAAGTCTTTAATGAGGAAGTCTATGCGCCTGCAATGTCAGCCTAATAATGTCCCATAGCCATCTGAACAGGAAAATGAGACTAAACTAGACATGCTAAAGCTTGGAAACACTGCGGAGAGATGGCGTAAGAGAAGGGGACTTGTTTATAGATTTGGATGCAATAAGAGATTGCAGTGAGGTGTGCAGAGAAAGGAAGTACTCTTTGCAGAATAGTTGGGTGGATTCCAGAGAGAAAGGGAAGCAGGTTGGTGAAATGGGCCTGTGAGGCTGATTTGGTGATGAATTATTGCAGTGATGTGCCCCATTGCTTGATGTAAGGAATATAATGACTTGAAGCAATTGACTAGGAAGATACAGAGAGGAGGAAAAGCTAAAAAAGAACTAGGCAAAGGAATTTGGGAATTTACAGAATACCTTTGGAAGCTCAGGAAATATGGTTCCTGAAGATCAAAGAGATCAGGTACTCCCCCAAATTCCTGTTCAGCTGCAAATAAAAGTCAGGCCATCACAGGAAAAAGACATCTATCTTCTAAGCCCTCTCCTTCGTGTTCCCTATAATAAAATAAATAGGGCAGTGTGTGCCTTAATATGGGGGTCAGAGAAATCCAGAGTATGGCCACGTTGGGTAAAGATGACCCAAAGCCAGAAAGGCACTGCAAGAACACCCCCAAATTCTGAGCCTTGACGCCCCCAGAGGGAGCTTGGAGCCACCAGGGATGATCCTGGAACTTGCTGAGAGGAGAGGACACTAGAAAGAGAAGAATTCTCTGTACCTCGGCCATTGCTGACGAAGTTATCCGGGAGACTTTTAACGTGCAAACTACTGTTGGGAGACAAGTTAGATGGAAGGGTTGGAAATTTTCCACTAGAACTGGGAGTCTTATTGTGTAAACTGAGCTGAAGAGGCAGGAACTCTCACTCCATCTCTGGAAAGGTTTTCATTCCACCTCAGGTAAACTGGTAGCATTTATTTTAAAAACAAAACAAAACCTAATCAAATAAAAGTAGGATGGGAACATTGATCCCTTAGGCAAACTTAAATCTCTTGGAGGAGAGGCAAGTACTGCATCTGAAGGAAAAAGTGACAGATTATCTAACCCAAACTTCCCGGGGTTGGGGAAAGATAAGTATGTGGAACAAACTCCCCCCAAATCCTATGCAAGCATAGTTCCCCAGAGATCAACACAGGGCCAGCCTTACTTAACATTTCCATAAAGGATCTGGAAGGTGGTTTGTCATAGCTCCTACTCCTCCTCCACCTCTTGGTCAGCTCTTTCAGCCAAACAGGCCTCTCTTGGCCCTCTCCGTGACCTCAGTCTGATTCCCCCAACTTCATGACCTGTGCTCCCTCTCCTCTCCACGCAGCCCCAACTTTATTTACCTCTTGATTGGCCCCCTGCCCACTCGGGATTTGGGTTTGACTTTAAGCTTGGTGATTGCTCTGCAAAAAGGAGAAAGACGTTGGCGGAGGTGGTGGTCAGGTATGCGGCCCAGGAAAGGCAGTGGGTTATTTTTCTGTTTCTGGGAAAGACACTTCATGCAGAGTGTGGGAAGGGACAAAGTGAAGGGTGGCCAGATTTCCTGCCCATGCTGCTGAACACTAGGGAAATGTTTTACTTCAGGAACTTGTGTTGTTCTCTGGATTTGGCAGCAGTGAAATCTAGCCGTGGAAATCCAGGCAGGGGAGGGGAGAGGGGGTCAGAGGAAAGGTGGAGGGAGGAGAGGGAATGGGAATGTGGGTGAACTAAGGGAGCTGAGGACTTGGGGGGAAGGAGGAAGAGTGCAGGTGGCTCAGGCTGCTGTGCAAGCTATTTGGGGGAAGTATAAAGATGGCAGGCTCTTCAGTTGTTCTACATTATTTCTTCCTTGTTTCCTAAAATCAAAGTTTGCCCTTCCCCATGCCTGCCTCCCCACCCTCCCCTGGGAAGGGCCATTCTCCAGTCACATTCTAACCCATCAGCTTGGGTTCTGGGATGGATGTGGATAGGCTGCCATCCATCCATCCACCTCCTGGGGCCTCAGGGGCGAGCAGGAGGTCCCGGGGCTCTTGCCCCATTACCTTCCAAGGGGCTTGGGGCGCCGGGCAGAGGCTTTGGCCGCTCGCTTCCTCAACTTTCTGTGAGGATAAGACAATAGTAGTCAGGATCACTGTAGAACCGAGTGGAAAAGGCTGGTGCAGCCAGGACCAGGGGAAGGTTTCTTTCCCAGCGGTCAGAGGTTTTCCTGATGTCAGGATATTATAGCATCAGATACTCGCAAGGCCCTACCCTTTTAGAGCTGTTTGGCCTCATAAGCTCATGACCAGGTGGGTGAGCAGCAGTGAAGGCTGTGAACTCAGAACAGATAGTGTCCCAACACTAGGATCTTGAGAAATTAGACTGAGGCAGATGGGGAGTGAGGACTCCCGGGTCTGGATGTTGGTGATAAGCCTCAGGGGACGGCTAAGGCAGGGCATTAGATTGCCAGACAGAGGAGGCAAAGACATACTGACTAGGACAGAGAACTAGACTGTGTCAGGCCTAGGGAGACTGACTGTATCTCCCCCCACCCCCACGCCCGGTGCTCTATCCAAGAAAGACTTCTGTCATTGTCCAGGCCTGAGACTGCTAGACCACGGCCAAGGACCGAGGCTGGATATCTGAGGAGGTTGACTTGATTTGACTTGTTTAATATGCTTTGGCCATTCACAAAACTTACTTTGGGGAAAATAGATATTTCTTTCTTTTTTTTTTTGCAGTACTGGGGATTGAACCCAGAGGCATTCTACCTCCAAGCTACACCCCCAGCCCTATTTTTCTTCTTTTTAATTTGAAACAGGGTCTCACTGAGTTGCAGAGTGCCTCACTAAGTAGCTGAGGCTGGCCACAAACCTGCCATCCTCCAGTCTCAGCCTCCCAAGTACTGGGATTACAAGCATGCGCCACCATGCCCATTTTAAATATTTCTTTTTAATTGGCCTAAATAATTGACTTATTTCATTCTTTAAGAGGTTTCTTTAAGTCTAATGTCTTTAAAGACAGAAACCAGGTCCGTTTCTCCTCTTATTCTCCCTTTAATTTTGAAGACTTTAATTATGGTCTCTCTTTGTTCCATCTAACTATATATAGATGAATGCAGGTTTTGTCTGTCCATTCTTCTAAGTTTATGATATATATACTGAAGGTTGAACCCAGAGGCATTCTACCTACAAGCTACACCTCCAGCCCTATTTTTTTTTTAATTTGAAACAGGGTCTCAGTAAGTTGCTGAGGCTGGCCTTGAACCTGTGATCCTCCTGTCTCAACCTCCCAAGTACTGGGATTACAGGCATATGCAACCACGCCCAGCCCGTTATCATCTCAGTTGTCTTTTCTTTGAATATGTTTCTACTTTGATGTTTGTCTTGAGGAATCATATTTTGACATAGTGTACTGTGAGAAGGTGCACGAGAATTTTAATATATGCATTTTAAATAGCTCAGAAGCTATTTATTGTTTCCTGCCTCAGCTTCTTCCTGAGGATATACTTAGTTGGTCTTTTTGTCAAAACATCCAGAATGTCCACCATTCCTACCAAAGAGACTATAACTCTCAGGTCCCTTTCCTGAGACATTTACTGAGAGTTTAGAACCTTTCATCTTTTAAATATGGCGTGAAACTTTCTCCCAATGCCATTTTCTCAAACATGTTTGAAATAAAATACATTTGCCATTTTCTTTGACCAATAAACCCAGGCATATCATCTTCATCTCCAGATTAGTACTCAGAAAAATTTAGTATTATCTGGAAACTTGTGTGTGTGTGTGTGTGTGTGTGTGTGTGTGTGTGTGTATGTGTGTGTAGTTTGGAATCTTTCATCTTATAAATATTAGATGTATATATATTATACAAGTTACATAAAGGAATAAAGGATGTGGTCCTTATTTAGGACCAGTGCCTATATTTGTCTTAATACACATTTCTTCATTCACAGATGTGCTTGTTTTCCCCTATCATTTGTTCCTTCTTTCAATCATCAAACATGAACATCTACCTATATCTGCACAACTTCTTATTCCAACTGTCTCTCTTCTCTAAGGCCAGTCCCCCCAAATGTTTTTGAATTCCATCTCTTACAATCCTCCTCTCTCTCATACATAACTTCTTCTCAAATGAAACCTTTGAACATGTGCAAATTTCTCCTATGCATACACACAAACACCCTCCACCATACATCTCTCTTCTTCACAGCATTTTTTTTCAAGAGTTGTCGATACCCTTCCTTCCTTCCATTTTTTTTGGGGGGGGCATTGGGGATTGAACTCAGGGGCATTCTACTCCTGAGCCACATCCCCAGCCCTATTTTATTCTTTATTTGGAAACAGGGGTTCACTAAGTTGCTGAGGCTGGCCTTGAACCTGCGATCCTCCTATCTCAGCCTCCCATACTGGGATTGCAGGAATGTGCCACCATGCCTGGCTTCAGTACTCACTATTTCTATGTCCTTTCTCTCCACTCATTCCTTAACCCATTCCTTCCAGGTTTCCCTATTTTGCAGAAGTTTTCTGCAATAACTTCTATGTTGTTAAATCCAGCGGATGCGTTTCAGTTTTCATCTTATTAAGCTTTCCACTCCTGTGACTCTATGTCTTCTCTCCTTCCTTGGCTGCCATAACACTACAATAGTCTGGTTTTATTCCTGATTCTGCTTGCTCTTTCTTGGTCTTTGTAGGATTCTTATATGTCTAGTTATTTACATTTTTGGAGCTCTGTCTTAGGCATTCTTTTCTTCTCACTCCATACTTGGTCCTCCCTATATATGGTTTCACACCCAACCTTGTATATTCCACTGCCTTCTTGGTGTGTCTACTTAGATTTTTTTTTTTTTTTGGCAGTACTGGGGATTGAACCCAGGGGCATTCTATCTCCGAGATATACACCCAGTCCTTTTTTTTCATTCTTTATTTTGAAACAGGGTCTCACTAAGTTGTGGAGGGCCTCATTAAGTAGCTGAGGCTGGCCACGAACCTGCAATCCTCCAGTCTCAGCCTCCCAAGTACTGGGATTACAAGCATGCACTGCCACGCCCAGCTCTATTTAGGTATCTTAAAGTCACATAAAAATGTAAAAGTCACATAATTATCTTGATAAAATTCACTCCAGAAACTTAGGAGTCAAAGTTGACTTTTCCCTTCCTTGGCTTCTAAAGTCAATCAATAACCAAATTCTGTCCATTTTACTTCCTAAATCTCTCTCCAATGTATTCATTCTTGATTTTCCCTATTCTCAGAAATGCAGTAAAAATGATCTTTTGGAGCCAAAACTTGATCATGTTGTCTCATAGTCCTCCTCATTAGAACACTTTAATAGCTTCCTATTACTGATTTTCTTTTGGGGGTACTGGGGATTGAACCCAGGGGATTCTACCTCTGAGCTATACACCCAACCCTTTTTTATTTTAAAAATTGTAACAGGGTTTTGCTAAGTTGCTGAGGCTGGCCTTGAACCTGCAATCCTGTAAAAGTATTGGGATTATAGGCATGTGCCGCCACACCCTACTTTTTTATTACTTTTATTATTAAGACCTGAATCCTTAACATGACCTATAAGCTGTATGGTCTTTTGCCATCTGGTGCCTAATTACCTCTCTCGTCATTTATTCACCGTTGTATTCTTAGCACCCTGCACTGTGCAGGAGTTCAATAAATATCTGTCAACCTGAAATGAATGAAAGCTTCTTAGAGCTTCACTTTCATTACCTATACTACAGCAGTAAATAGTTCAATTATCTGTACATTCTTTTCCTTTTCTAAAATTTTACAATTTTCACCTGCTCTGGGGTAGAACCACCAAAACAAGTTAAAAATGATAATGACATTCCCTAAATTTCTCATTCCCTAAATTTCACTGACATCTTCTAAAAGCCAGCAGATCAATTTTTTCCCTCTAAGGAGGGCAGGGTTGTTATAACTATCTCAGCTATCTTTCATAATTGCATTACCTAGGAGGATGCTCCCTTGGTCTGACTTGATCTGTGAAAGATCTATAACATATATAACATGCCCCCATCACAGAGTCTTCCAGGACTCTTATAATCTCTCTCCCCACTAAGAATTACCTCTGTGCTTTAGTGTATCTCCTTCCCCAGGCTTTGCATCCAAGATTCATTATGAGATTCCAGATATACAGCAAATATTCCCGCTCTGTGAAAATTACTTCAGGCTGTGCATACCTAGGGACAACTACAGGGCCTTTAACTTCCCGTGCGTGGCCCACCTCTAAAGCTATTAACTTAAAGTCTCATATTAACTTGAAGCCCAAAGATGTCTGATTCTCTCAGGCAGCTTTAAAATAATTTTAGGTGTCACTTCTCTCTCTCTCATTAATTCTTCCCCCTCCCTCCGTACTGGTGATTGGCACCCCATCCCTATTTTTTTTTTTTTTTTT
>PVJS01057642.1:0-11996 GCA_004027185.1 Glis glis | reverse complement strand
TTGAACCCAGGGGCATTTTACCTCTGAGCTACACCCCCGGCCCTATTTTTTTTTATACTTTATTTTGAAACCAGGTCTCACGAAGTTCCGGAGGGCCTCACTAAGTAGCTGAGGCTGGCCGCGAACCCGTATCCTCCGGTCTCTGCCTCCCAAGTACTGGGATTACAAGCGTGGGCCACCACGCCCGGTGGGAATTACATTTTTAAAAGTGCATTTATCGCTGGGAATGGTGGCGCACACTTGTAATCCCAGTACTTGGGAGGCTGAGACAGGAGGATCACAGGTTTGAAGCCAGCCTCAGCAACTTAGCGAGGCCCTTTGCAAATAAGTGAGACCCTGTTTCAAAATAAAAATGAAATAGGGCTGGGGGTGTAGCTCAGAGGCAGAATGCTTCTGGGTTCAAACCCAAGCGCCACAAAATAAAATAAAAGTGCATTTATATATGAAAATATATTTGTTTTATTTTGATATGCCTCAATTGGCTCCAACATAATAAGTGAAACATAAGTTTGTTTCAGAATTTTACTGATAAGAATCCATTGGCTTTTAACTTTCAGTATTGCTACCAAGAAGTCAGATGCAACTCAGTCCTCATCTCTCTATAGGATGCTTTTCCCAAACCCCACAATCCAGGGAGTTTCCTCATTTCTTTGCTCTGTAATTTCATGATCTTAACTTTAAGTGAGAATTTTTATCCTGAGAAGATGGTTGGTTCTTTCAATCTGAAAATACATGGCTTTCAGTTTTGGGAAAGTGTCTTCAGTTTTTAATTTATAATTTTCTTCCTTTGTCTGTATTCTTTCTTTGCTTTTTTTTTTTTTGTGGTTCCAGGGATTGAACCCAGGGGCGTTCTACCTCCACGCTACACCCCCGGCCCTATTTTTTTTTTATACTTTATTTTGAAACCGGGTCTCACGAAGTTGCGGAGGGCCTCACTAAGTAGAGAGAGAGAGGGAGACAGGGAGAGAGAGAGAGAGCTGAGGCTGGCCGCGAACCCGGATCCTCCGGTCTCCGCCTCCCAAAGTACTGGGATTACAAGCATGCGCCACCACGCCCAGCTTGTCTGTATTCTTTCTTTCTGGGATTTTGATGCTATATTTCTAGGATTAAACCCCAAATGTTCCTTTGTTTTTCCCTTCTTGTTAATTTTTGTTTTTTTTTTTTAGAATTCAAAACTTTAACCTCCATCTTTCAATACTTCTCATACTTTTCCAAGAACTGATCTCATTCTTATATTGACTGATTATTATTTGTAGCACTCTATTCTTTTATGGATGTAATAATTTTTATAGCTATAAAAATTAATTTTAGTTGATTAACAATTTTTCTTCTATATGAACAGTCTCTTTTTATGGAGTTTCTGTTCGCTGTGTCTTTGTTGCAATATCTTTCACATGAAAGGCTTTCCTCTTATAATCCCAGCTATTTAGGATGCTGAGGCAAGAGGATCACAAGTTCAAGCTAGCTTGGGCAACATAGTAAGACCCAATCTCAAAAAAAAAAAAAAAGACTTTCCCCAGAGGTCTGGTCATTCTTGCCTGCCTTGTCACATTTAAAAGAGAGATACTGAAAAATTGATTTGTGTACGTTATGAAAGGACAATGTTTGAGCCTACAGTAGGGCTTGATCATTTGAGTGATCACAAAATGCTACTATCTGCAAGTCTTTCTCTGGAATTATTCATTTCTTATATAGGAAAATAGTCTAATTTCCTTCTTAGGATGTTTCAATGTTGTTGCATCCAATTCTACAAATGAATGGGTAAAGAAGTTAGGGTCAATACCATTTGCTATATAGTTTTTATTTACTTTTTAAGTATAAATGTTTAATTTCAGTAAAAAACACCCAATCTTCCATAATGATGTGGGATCAGTAGTTGCTTGGTATTGAAGAGGAAAATTAGGACCTATCTTCTCATTCTATAGACTTTCAATCAAAACTCTACTTCCAGCCCTACTGTGATTCGCTGATATTTATTTCTATTCCTTCTAATTCTTTCATCTTTTCAGGGTTAGGGTGCAATTTTTGCTTCTAGCTGTTATCCTCAGCTAATATTTCCACTCCTCCATCTACATCCAAACTTCCAAAAATGATGATTATTATGTATCTTGTTACCTTCTTTCCCACTCACTTTGTTCTTCTTAGGAATTTACAACATTTTACTGTTTTTACTGGCATGTTAGTGGGATTTTAGGAGGTAGCAATAATAAATGCATGTGTTCATTTAGGCATGGATAAAAACATCAGCTAAATACTTTCAATAATTTTAAAACTAAATTTTCTTTTTCACTTTAGTTATCTTAAAAGCTGTGATATAAGATCATAAACCAACTCCTGCTACCATAGGTGATCATCTTGAAGAAATTATATTACAAAGATTTCAATGCAGGAAGCAGTATTTGAAACAGAAAGGGAATCAATACAGGAATCAGATGCTTACAAAATCATAGGAATACCTTTAGGAGCTGGACATCAGGGGCCGCCACCAGTGTAGCAAGTTGAAAGGTCACCATCATATCTGTGATTTGGATTCAGAAATCTGCTACAGATGGGAAGGTGTTATTGCCTTATGACAGTGCTATCATTGCCTTTATATACCCATAAAGTCAGTTGCTGGATATGCAAAGGTGGAATCCAGCTGATACAACTCTTTCAATGGCCTGATCAGCTAAACACAGTAGCATGAAGATGAGTCCCCCTATCTTTGCCTTTCACTTACTTTGAGGCTGTTTTCAACTGCATTACATAATTCACACCTAAAATCTTAACTAAAATGGTCTGGGAATACAGATTTTAGCTTTCAAACCTCTCCAAACAGAATGAATCGATTTAAAGTATTGGCCACAGTAATGCGGCTGATTTGTGACAGGGCCATAACTGTATCCCAGGTTCGTGACTTCCAATATTTTCCTTTCTATTGTTTCCTTTCATTAAAAAAATAGAAAATATATAAAATATTAAAAATCACATTAAAATTTATTGCCAAAATGAAATGATTATCTAAAATACAATAACAAGGTAGTAGATATATTTTAAAGCCTTGTTCCCAGAGGTTTTTGGTAATATCTAAATGCAAGGCAATATTTTGATTCTCACTGCAGAGTCTATGAATCTATATTACATGTTTAACATTAAACTAGGGCACTTGAAGGATACAAAAATAAAAGACTTGGTCTTTCTTCTAATTGGGGAGATAAAGCTAACTCCTATTAATTTGTGGCACATTATCTGTATTTTTCTTTATGGTTGGGAAGACTCATATCTGCTGTTCGCTGGGAATTTTATATTTGGTTTCCAATTAAATCTGCACAAACCTTGTAAAGTGGTATTGGCATTGCCATTTTGGATAGCAGCCAACTGACTGCTCAAGGTTGGATAACTCCATCAAATTATGCTAACATTGGACTATGGAGTGGAATTTAAACATTGTGCTCTTTCTTTTATACCAAGCTTCCTCCTAAGGAACTTTGAAATGAACCTTGACAAAGGGCAGAATTTGGTTGGGGAGAGGGATGGGATAGGTATCTCATACTCAGATTTCATCAGGGGGTATCATTGAGGGAGGTACATTGGAGGGGACTGAGGCAGCTTAGTGAGTATCTGTTGCCTCTCGGGATAGTAGCCTTTTGGCCCAGCTTCTTTTTCTTTGTCAGACTATTAGCACATAGTGATCAGTTCTGATTTTTAGAAAAAAAAAATCCATATAATCTTTGATTTTAGAATGTTAGCAAATAAAGCAGATCTTTAAAAACCACCAATCCAGTCAACACGGTGAAGACCAAGTGAAACCCATATGTAACAGAATGTTAAAATGGGATTCTTTCCATTTTAGTTTTGGCTGAGGCACCAAAGGCTAAGAACAATGCAAAAAGTGACAAACAACGCTAGGACCTACATATTGAACTCCCTGTGCAGGAAAACTGAGTGCCAAATGGATTCTCTGGCATTGGAGTTAGCCCTCCCTTGTCTATAGTGAATGGGCATTGAAAGGGAGGATTTCAGAACTTACTTGGAGACAACTGTCAGTGTTCTGGTACCTTCCACATCCCTAAGGAAAAATCTAAAGATAAGAGACTGCCACTGGAACTGCCTTTCTCTGTCAGAGAGGAGAGAGAAACACCATTAGACATGCTGCCAACATCTGGGATATGTGCTCTCCTGCAGGCCCAGTGGGCCCTTAGAAAGAAGCCAACCTGGGCCAACTAAAAGAAGATCTTGCTGGGCATGATGGCGCACCCCCGAACTCTCAGTACTTGGGGGGCTGAGACAAGGAGGATTGCAGGTTTGAGACAAGCCTCCGCAAATTAGTGAGACTCAGCAACCTAGTGAGACCCTGTTTCAAAATAGAAGATAAAAACGGCTGGGGGTGGGTGTAGCTTGGAGGTAGGACATCCCTGAGTTCAATCCCCAGTACCCCCCCCCCCCCACACACACACAGATTCTGCTGAAGATGACTCTCTGGAGGTATAGAGCAACCCCACCCCACCCCGAGGGGACCACGGAAGCTAGGGATGAGAAAGGAGTCCTTAGTGTTACCTGCCTGGGGGCATTGCAGCCAGAGGACTACAGAGTGAAGAACTCCAAAAATCCTGTGGGAAGGAGGGGCCCCTACCAGAAAGGAAGTTAGCATCTAGAAGGGACCAACACAGGAAACCAATTGTACCTGTTACAGAAAATCGGATAATGCCATTTCCCATACTCCCTTTCCCTTGGGGCCTAGTATGTTAAAGAGTTGGGGAAAATGGATATTCTAACCTGAAGCTGGTCTGAGTTTAGAAGTGGGAGTGTAGGCTGGAAAATACATACCTCACTTTGAAAGAATATGGAGTTCCAATTATTATGTTGGATGTCGGTCATTTTGACTTCTGAGATGGGACTGGTTCTGTGCCTGAAAAAGACTAGAATATCTGTGGGAACTGGATTTCACCCACTGGCAGAAACAAAGAAATTCAGAGGGTGGATGTAAAGGCACAGTGAGGGAAAAAATGAAAGACTCCTTATAGCCTCCAGTATGTTTCTTAAATATTTAACACATATCTATAAGCCAAAGCTATGGATTCTCCATTTGTGGATTCTCTGGTGTAGGAGGTGATGACTGGGCAGACGAGGTGCTCACTATGTGAAGAAAGTGTGATCAATAAGTAACAAAAGAGGTAAAGCTTTCTGTATAAATGGTCTATATTTTGTTTTGTCTTTCTTTTCTTTGTAGAATCCAAATGACCTTGTAAGGCCTTTATTACACATTTTGATTAATAAGCAAAATTGACAATTCAAATGCTTTTAGATATGTAGATAGATAATGTGGGGTTACCTTAGCTTGTGAGATATCCCAGTAAAGATCATTCACCTTCCTTCAAATGATAATACATGATGTAGCTGAAGGCTCAGTTGATGACTTCTGATTCAGAAAATACAGATAAAAAAGAAAAAGCATACAACACATAATATTGCCTTCTACGGATAAGAACTGTTACAAATCTGAAAGTAGAGTTAGTCTGGGGCTAGAGGTGCAGGCAAAAAGCATATGAGTTATTGCCTCTAATTTTGGGTCAAAGCTAAATTATTACAAGAGAATTTCTTTTTCTCCCTTTTTAAAAACAGTGTTATATCATTCACACTATTTTATATATTTAATTGCACAGATACTAATGTTGTTTTTATTATCAATGCATTTTAATAAAGACCCCAAAGCATACATTTTTGTGAATCTAATTTCCTTAGAATAAATATCTGGAAATTGAGTTACTGGGTCAGATTATTAACATTTTTTCCTTTCTTTCCTTTTTTGTGGTACTGGAGATTGAACCCAGGGGTGTTCTACCACTGTTCTACACCCTGCCCCCGGCCCTTTTTATTTTTTTTTATCTTGCAACGGGGTCTCCCTAAGTTACCATGTGCTGGCCTCAAACCTGCGATCCTCCTGTTCAGCCTTTCAAGTATTAGTATTACAGGCATGTGCCACCGCACCCAGCTGAGCATTGACATTAAAAAAAATTATATTGAAATTGTCTCCCAGAATTTTGTACTAGTTTCTTGCATCTTCACCAGCTTTTTTTTTTTGACATTTTACAGGTTAATAGGTAAAAATGTGGAATTATATTGCTATTTGCTTACTCATCAGTGAGCTTAGCTTTATTTTGTAGGTGTGCTAGTGAGTTGTTCTTATATAATTCTTGAGTTTTATAGTTATATAATAATTTATTCATTTTAAAGCTGGACATGGTGGCACACGCTTGTAATCCCAGTATTTGGGAGGCTAAGACCAGAGGATTCGGGTTCACGGCCGGTCTCAGCTACTTAGTGAGGCCCTCCGCAACTTAGCGAGACCCGGTTTCAAAATAAAGAATAAAAAAAAATAAGGCTGGGGGTGTAGCTCCGAGGTAGAATGCCCCTGGGTTCAATCCCCAGTTCCTCAAAAACAAAAAAACAATTATTCATTTTATTTCACTTCTATCAGATATTTTATTGTTTTCTGTTTTTACAATTATAAATATCAAGACAAAATATCCATATCTTTTGTTTGCCCTCTTTTGATTATTGATACATATTAGGATCACTTGGTTTAAGGATAGGAATATTTTAGATTTCTGATACCTGTTGCCAGTAGATTTAGCAAAGGAAGGAAACAACGTACATAATCACAAGTAGTCTACACATCTACCAATTTTACCGCAATTTAAAAAAATGCATATATTTTAAATTTCACTTTAGGAACAATTTTCACATATCTTTATTACTAATACTTTTTCTTATGGACTTGCCAGTTCATGTCTGTGGTGGAAATCACTCTTAGAGCACACTGATAGCTATCAGTATGTGCATGTGCGCACAAAACTTGGTATCTGACATTTATTTGTTTTTATTACATCTTTTTCATTGCTGTTGGATTTTCATAATATATTATGTTTTAAATGGCAACACGGAGTTTATCTTACTGCTCTTTGCTGCTGGGAAATTCTGCTGTTTCTGATTCAGGGCTGTTGTAGATGATACTGGGAAACAGCTTTCCCATATTATACATTTTTCTTTTGGGCAAATTTCTAGAAGTAAGTATGCTGGGTCAAGTCTAAATTTCAAGTGACCAGCTTTCCAGACACTGCCTCCTATTTTCCAGCCCTCTCCTTTTAGCATGTCTACTCCAGCCGTTTTTTGCCCTATTGGGATCTTCAGTTCATTATCCTTTTACAGTATGTGTCGTGTTCCCCTCTGTCCCTCTCATGTGCTCATGTCCCCTGTGAGCTCAAATGCAGTGGTGCCTCATTGTACCCTTTGCTTGCACACTCATTAAACTCTCTTGTCCCTCTCATAATACGCTCCTGGGAAAATCCTGGTCTGGATAAATTCCACTCTTGATCATTGCATGCTTGCATTCATGCAGCCGATTGTGGCTGGAGATGAACACATCACTGTACTGACTGCTCTTACCGTAAATGTGTGACCGGAACCGAAAGTACACCCTAATTGTTGTCCGCATGAGGAACAATTACTCTATGCTTTCTCCTGTCTCCTCAAACTCAGATGCCTCCTTTCCCCTCGCTTCCTACTTCACTGAGCAAATGAATGACTAAGAAGAGTCCTCCCTGGTGGGGTCTACAGCCCCACTTGTCTCTCTCCAGGCATGCTCCGGTGTCCTCCACCACAGTGAATGAACCCTCAGTGCCCTGGTCTCAGGCCATGCCCTACTCGTGTACTAAAATATATTGACACTCAAGGACATCATACCGATAACTGTGCCTACTTTAGTTTGTATTTTTCCCTCTCTAGCATATATAATTTTGATGAGCAGTTAATGTACTATAATATTTTGGGGGAGGGCTAATTGACTGATGTGTGCATGTATACTTCTACCTCCCTGAACTTCATCAAGATGTATAATTACAATGCACCAATAAAAAAAAGAAAAGTAACCTATATCACCTTCCAGCTAAGTCATATTTCCTCTTTACAGTAAAACTTCTTAAAAGAGTTGTCTCCACTTGCTTTCTTTCCATTTGCTCTTGAATCCATTCTATTAATTTTTATATCTCATGTTCCCCACAGAAAGTGCTGCTGTTGAAATCATTGAATGTCATCCACATTACCAGACTGAATGTTCCCTTTTCTATCTTCATTTCTCTTGGCCCATCACAGCATTTGGCACACGATTCGTAGTTAACACACTTTCTTTACTGCTCTCAGAATAACACTCTCTTGTTTCTTCACCTACCTCACTGGCTATTCCATATCAGTTTTCTTTGATGAGTTCTCCTTACTTTCTAACATCTGAAATTTGGAATATTCCATGACTCATTTCTAAGAATGGTTGTCTTCTCCATCTGTGCTCATGCCCTATGTGATAACATCCAGTGTCATCACCGTGTTATATTCTATCAATCCACCAAAGTTACCTCTCCCACCTGGACCTCTCTAGATTTCAGAACTCACCGTTTACCCAATATCTCTTATTGCTCACACTTAACACTTATAAACTAAACTTATTTTCCCCCTTTAGTCTCTTTGCCTCTTCCTGCAGGCTTCTGCCTCTAGGTCAGTGGCAACTCCATTCTGTCATTGTCTTAGATCAGAAGCTTCCAGAAGCTTTAGAGTCATCCTTGACTTCTTTTTCTTATAACCGCATCCAGTTCGCCAGGAAATCCTGCAGAATCTACCTTCACAATATATCTAGAATTCATCCACTTTTCACTATGTCTGATGCAATCTCCCTAGTTCACATCATTATTATCTCTCACCAGGAATTCTCTCACCATTGTGGCCTGGTCCTGTCTCCTTGCTTCCCTCATGAATCTGTGCCCTTCTTCACAAAGTGCCAGAGTGTTCCTGTAAAAAAAGAAAGGTAGAACATATCACTTCTCTGCTGAAGAATTTTCATTGGCTCTTTAACTCAGAGTAAAATCAAAAGTCTGTCAGTGCAGTGGAGCATTCTCATAATCCCAACTACTTGGGAGACAGGAGGATCACAGGTTGGAAGCCAGCCTTAGCAGTTTACCAAGACCTTGTTTCAAAATAAAAAATAAAAAAGGGCTGGGGATACACACTGAGATACACATTCAACTGTATCTCAGTGGTTAAGTGCCCCTGAATTCCATCCCAGTACCCCCCACCAAAAAAAAATGTCCTTAACCCTTATGATTTTCACTTCATCCTCCATCTCTTTAACTTCATGTCCCGCCTCTTTTCTCATCCGGCCGGAGCCACATTGGCTTCCTCAGGCCTCCGGTCTTTGCCTGTCCTTTGCCCAGCCTGGTGCACCCTTGCCAGAGACATATACATGGTGCACCCCTCCACTTCCTTTAGAGCTCTACTCAAATGCCTCCTCTTGGATAGGCTTTCTTTGACCATCTTTTCTAAAATAGCTCATCAAATATCACTCTTTAGCTCTTTATGTTAGTTTTATCTGTAGCACTTCTCATCTTCTGACATTCTACTTACTTGTCTATTTTCCATTAGAATGCAAACCTCATGAAAGCAGGCTCCTTGTATTTGGTCCACTCATGCTGTTTCTCTGGGGCCTGGATCATGCCTGCAACCTACCTGACATCCATTTTTGTTGAATGGATGATAGATAGCACTTACACATTCAACTTGCTGAAAATATTATCAAATTATGTTATATAACTTCTGTGAAAGACAGTTTCATTGTACACTGATAGGCATTATATATTATTATTATTGTTATTTGTGGTATTAGGGATTGGACCTAGAGATGTTCTACTTCAGAGCTACATCCCCAGTCCTGTTATTTTTTAATTTTAAACAAGGTCTCACTAAGTTGCCGAGAGCCTCACTAAGTTGCAGAGGCTGGCTTTGAACCTGCAATCCTCCTGTCT
Source organism: Glis glis (assembly GCA_004027185.1). Classification (NCBI taxonomy): domain Eukaryota; kingdom Metazoa; phylum Chordata; class Mammalia; order Rodentia; family Gliridae; genus Glis; species Glis glis. The sequence continues at coordinate 2,169 of PVJS01057642.1, read as the reverse complement.
CAGCTTTCAAGTACTGGAATTACACGTGTGCCACCACACCCAGCTGTATGTTATTTTTAATTTTTGCTTATTTAGTGGGGAGGTATGTTAAATATTTTTAATTACTTATGTATTCTACTTTTCATCTTTGTATCTCATATATTTATGATTCTCAAAAACCGACTTTGTATAAGTATATAGTAGATAGACATGAAGTTATCATTGCTTTAGTAATAGTGTGATGTTAATTTATTAATTAAATGGGTTAGCACAGTAACCTAAGTGAAAACTAGTAAAACAGAACTCTTTTGGGGATAACAAATAACAAATCCCATTTGCCAAGAAAGGTGGAAGCTGAACTTCTATTGTATTATTTCCTTTTTTCATCTATAGCCTCTTAGTTATCCTTATCCAGCTTATTTGTGACCGGCTATTTATTTTTCCCTTGAGTCAATGTATTCAAAAGGTCATAGTTGTGAAGAATTCACTGTAGCCTTTGGTAAATTAAATACTGACATAGGAAAAGATGGAATTGTATTCCAATGTTGTAGTCTTCATGACTGAACCAAACAGGTTCATTGTATTTACTATTGATGGATTGTAGATGGTGAATTATACTAGTTATAACTTGATTTATTAATATAGAAAACTGATGAAACTGCTGTTGAGAAATTTTCAGAAAAAAATAAGGGTTAATAATAACTGACTACATTAATTATGTAAATCCAAAATTACATATGTTCTATTCAACTTACACTTTTTTGTCTAATATTTTAAACCACACTGATAAGTTTACTTATAATAAGAGAAAACTACAAATAGTTGTAGTTTCATGTCAACACATGAGTGGGATAATTATTTGCTTTTTTCTGATATTAATTTAATGAAATCCTTTGAACATATATATGAGCCTTTCTGCTACAGACTATTTTTCATTATAACCTTTCTTAGGAAGCTAGTTTTAAATAAAAGCTTTTTGTTTAATAATGACAGTTCCAAACAGCTTTATTAAGGTATAATTTACATATCATAAATCCATTCATTTAAAATATAACATTCAATGATTTTCAGTAAATTCATAGGATTATGCAACCCTCACCATGATCTATTTCTAGCACATTTCTACTGCCTCTAAAAGTTCCCATGCGTCAATCTGCAGTCTTGGCCCACTCCCCGTCCCTAGCCACCACCACCGCCCCAACCCCAGGCAAATGGTGATCTGCCTTCTGGCTCTATATAGAGTTGCCTTTTTTTTTTTAAATTTCACACAAATAGAGTTATGCAAAACATAGTCTTAATTTTTTTTGTATTGTACATCCATAAGTTGATTCCTTTTTATTGATGAAGGGCATTCAATGTTATGGCTATGCCACAATTATTTATTTATTCACCAGTTGATGGACAGGTTTTGGCTATTATAAATAATGCTGCTATGAACATCTGTGTACAGGACTTTGTGTGAGCATATGTTTTGAGTAGATTCCTAGGAGTACAATTTTTAGGTCCAAGGGCAAGATTATGTTTAATTCCTTAATTAACTTCTAAACTCCCAAAGTGGCTATCAGCTTTATCTTCTCATCAGCAGCGTATGAAGGCCCTGGATTTTTCTGACTAGCACCTAAAATGGCAACTTTTAAAATTGGAGTCATTCTAGCGCATGTATAATTGTATTATAGCGTGGTTTTAATTTGCATTTTCCTAATTACTGATGATGAATAACATCTTTTAAATGTACTTTTTTAAATATATAGCTTCTATGATAGAATGTCTCTTCATATATTTTGCTCATTTTTAAAATGAGTTAACTTCTTATTTTGGGATTTTTTTTCTCCTCAGTGCTGAGAATTGAAACCAGAGTCTCATGAACACTAGGCAAGCTATATCCCCAGTGCAGAAAATTTTGAGTTTTAAGAGTTTTTTTTTTTAATATATTTTGGTTACAAGTCCTTAATCTGACATATGATTTACAAATATTTTTTGTAAAGTCTATCACTTGTCTTTCACTTTTTTAATAGCATCTTTTGTTAGCAAGGTTTTTAATTTAATGAAGTTTAATTTGACATTCTTTTTCTCTTATAGATTGTCTTAAATGGCTGTTAGTGTTCTGATCTTTGACTAATTCAAGGTTAGAAAGATTTTCATTTAGTTTCTACTGTAAGTTCATATAATTTTAGTTCTTACATCTATGCC